>PVLC010000185.1:80561-92860 GCA_004027655.1 Graphiurus murinus | reverse complement strand
CGTGTTTTTTACGATTGCCATTATGACTGGAGTTAGGTGAAATCTCAAGGTAGTTTTGATTTGCATCTCTCTGATTGCTAATGATGTGGAACATTTCCTCATACATTTATTGGACCTAACCAAGGAGGTAAAAGACCTCTATAAGGAAAACTACAAAAAGTTGAAGAAAGAAATCGATGAAGACCTTAGAAGATGGAAGGATCTACCATGCTCTTGGATAGGCAGAAAAATATCATCAAAATGGCCATCCTCCCAAAACTAATCTACAGATTCAATGCAATACCCATGAAATTACCAAGGGCGCTCCTCACAGAAATAGAAAAATCAGTCCTTAAATTCATCTGGAAAAACAAAAAGCCCAGGATAGCCAAAGTAGTTCTTAGCAACAAGAACCATGCAGGAGGTATCACAATACCTGACTTCAAACTCTATTACAAAGCCACAGTAATAAAAACAGCCTGGTACTGGCACAAAAACAGACACACAGACCAATGGAGCAGAATAGAAGACTCAGAAACAGACCCACAGACTTACAGTCAACTGATTTTTGACAAAGGAGCCAAAAATATACACTGGAAAAAGGATAGCCTCTTCAACAAATGGTGTTGGCAAAACTGGTTAAACATATGCAGGAAAATGGAAATAAACCACACTTTCTCACCCTGCACAAGAGTCAACTCAAGGTGGATCAAAGACCTGGACGTCAGGCCAGAGACCTTGCAGCTACTTGAAGAGGGCATAGGACCAACACTTGAATACATAGGCACAGGTAAAAACTTTCTCAACAGGACCCCAAAAGCACAAGCAACCCTCAGGAAGATCAATATATGGGATTGAATTAAACTGAAGAGCTTCTGTGCAGCAAAGGAAACTATCAAGAACCTAAACAGAGAGCCCACAGAGTGGGAGAAGATTTTTGCCAGTTACTCTACAGATAGAGGTCTAATATCTAGGATATACAAAGAACTCAAGAAAATCACAGCTAAGAAAGCAAACAATCCAATCAAAAAATGGGCAAAGGATATAAACAGACACTTCACAAAAGGAAAATTTATTAATTTTATAGAAGTTCAAGTGTAAAAATTAGTTACATCTCCTTTGAGCCTATTCAAAAATTAGTAACAATTATTTTATGGAACTCCGAGAGTCTTAGACTGGACTTTACTAAAATGAGTATGATTACATGGAAGATATTTGATGGTGGAATTATTCTCATGACTGTGATATTCCAGATATTATTTTAAATATTTCTTGTGATTTCTTTTATCACCCAAACACCCTATAGAATAAATATTATTATCTATCCCAGTCTACAGACAAATGCAACTTAGCTAAATACAGTAATGTGACCAAATTCATGCAACTACTTAGAGTCACCACAGTGATTCTAACCCCTTTGTCTAACTCTTGGGCTGTCTTCTGTCTCAGATATCTTAGTTATCAGCTTCCAGGTGCCCTGCTTCCCTCAGAATGGTGGAACTGGTGCTGTAGCATCTGTTCTGACCCCCCCCCAAAAAAAAGGCAAAACAAAAAAAAACAAACTAACAAAAATTGCTCCAAATTCTTACCTCTCTTTTTTGGTTGTACTTAACAGGCTCTAACAACATGGAATAGATGTTAAGTGTGCAATAAGTTTATATTTAGCATTTTGCCTGAGAATATTTTAATTTGACATGAATGAATGAATGAATGAATTGCTGAAAGCAAAGTCCTTTCTCCATCAGTTCATAACCACAGGACCCTATGCTCCTGCATAAGAGAGTCCACCTCTGCTCACATGGCAGACCTCTGAACAGAGTCTGTGATGACATGGGCATGAGATTTAAGACAGTCCAAGAACAAATAAATAACAGTCATGTGTAAGGAGGAATGAGCAAAGTTCTGAAGATGAGTTGTGTTACAGTGAGATACAGAATGTCCCCGAAAGAGCACCTGTGTTAATACTTGAAGCTGCTGTAATTGAGTCATGAGGGTTGTCATCCCAGAAGTGGATAAGTCCTTTGTAATGGACTGGGTGCTACCTGGTAGGCCAGCAGGAGGTGGTTCCTGAATGTGCGGCCTTGAAGATTATATATATGATTCCTCCTCCCCGTGCTCTTTCTCTTGCTTCTATCCTCTGTGATTGAGGAGCAAAGTCCATGTGCTCTCCCTCCACCTTCACTGCCATGCCCTGAGACCCACAGTCCCCAGCCTCACATGGACTAAACCCAAAACCATAAGAAAATACCCTTTTAGTCCATTAAGTTATGTGGTCAATCTTTAGATTATAGCTGCAAGAATGCTGATTGAGACGGGTCGGCAGGGTCCAGGGAAAATGGATGCTCCACTCTCCACCCCACAGAAACAGATGGGCACTGTGGTCTCCTCTGGTGTGCCGCTGGCTGCACCCTGCTGCGACTGCAGTTTCTGAAGCAGTGTAAGGAATGTGAAGGGCTTATTGCTGAATGCTGCAGATGTGGGGCCCTATCCCTCAAAAGAGTTTGTGAGTGGACCTGCAGACCTTAGAGACCTGCTGAGAGCAGGGAGGCCACACCTCACAGAAGTGAGCCCCAGAGTGCAGCTCCTCCACCAAAAGGAAGCTCCCTTGATAGGTGTCTAGGGCCATCCTAGTGACCCACATGAACCTATCCAACAACTTTGCTCTCCACAACAGAGTACTGGAATTGCTTCACCGGTGGGATGCCAGTAAGTACGCAAGATGGTGGAGAGGATAAATTAAACCTATGCGCACAACAGGTAGCAAAGTCCTTGAACACAAAAAAATCTGTATGTGTGTGTTAGTGCTATTACCAACATATTCTGTAACATGAGTAGACCCGTGTTACACATAAAATGATTGCACATAAAATGAAAAAAAAAAAAAAAAAGAAAACCGTGCACTAAATAGTATATATTTTTAGGTTTCAAAAATTTGAACTTTTTATCTGTGGGCCATAGAGTGGAATATTTGTTGAAAACAGCATCAAAGAGAAGATTTCAGTGAATCAGCCTTCGGAGTCTGGCAGAGCAGCTTTGCCTTCAGATTTTCCACTCACTATTTGAATGCCTTAGAACAAGTTGTTTACCCTGGTACCTCTGTTTCTCTATCTTTAAGTTAGACAAAGCTCATTTCCTGATGCCATTAAGATTATAAGATTAGATAACATGTAAATGCTGTCTGACATATCATCTTTGCTTAATTAATGCTAATTCCTTTCCTCACCATGCCCAGGAGATTAATAGCCTTCTCGAGTGAAAGTGTATTAGAAACAAAAATTAGAATTTATTTGATTTAAAAATTGCTTCAGAAGCCAGGCACTTTGAATGTTTAGTTGATTCAGCTGTCTAGTGGAGTTCCTTAGAATTAGAGTAGTATTATTGCTTGTGAATTTTTTATGAGATTGAAGTTACTTACATAACAGACGCTGTGGCATAAAACTATAATATTAATAGTGAATTATGCTCCATTTCAGAAGCATTCAGCAGATTTAAGCAATTTTGAGTAGGGTGCTTTGTATTTTCACAGCAATCCAAAATATTCAGGCAAATCATTTGATAATTTTGAGGTCAGCATCACAAAGCATGAAGGGGACAATAAAGCACAATCCTTCAGAATACTTTTTAGAGGACAAAGAACTCTCTTTTTAAGAAAAAAACAGTCACTGCCAGCTTTGAGGCTGCTAACCTGTGTGACAAGTAAATTCTCTCTTGTAATCTCCCTGGGAAATGCAAGCTGCAATGGATGATCAAATTAAGCAAGCAAACCACTGCTCTTCTGCTGGAGCTGCCCTTGCACCCTCTGCTCCTGGCTACAGTGGCTGAAGCCTTGGGCAGGCCTCTCCTAGGAGGTGGAAAGGGTCACCTACCTCCACCCAGGCCTCCACAGATGGCTGCCGTGTTGCTTTCATGTGTCACTATGATTAAGAACTCCTCACCTTTCAAAATACAAAAAAGCATACTCCTTCATGTGTTGAGGGACCATACAACTTATTGGCAAATCAAATCACTCTTGGTAGGATGTTAAAAAACTTTTAAAAAACAAGACACACTGGGTCATCAGTAGCACCCTAGGCCTGTTCTGATCAAACCGGGTCATGTGGTTGTTCATTGTGAGAGTTTCCAGGACTGGATTGATCATGCTTGCCTCTGGTACTTGATCTCTTGAAACTCTGAATACTTTGTTTATACCTCCTGGCTATCCTTAATTGATACTCTTGGAAAGAATCATTTACCATTTTGATCCTTATGTGAGGTTGACTTGATATGTCCTCTTAGACCCAATCTTTATCTCTTTGGCCTTTGGTCTCATCCCCAACACTTCTCTTGAATGCTCATCCAGACTTTTTTCCTCCCTCTTGGAAGTCAATCTTACTTCTGCTCAACCATACTCTGATGATGATGATGAGGAGTATCATGATGATCATGATTAATAGTTTATTAATAATACTTCCCAATTTTACATTTTCTAATATACTGTAGCATGCTATCACATTTTTAGCTCACATTTTATTTTCACAAAAACCCTGTCAGGTAGATGGAGCAGGTAGTATGAGAGGTAGAAAGATCAATTCTTACAATCTTCAACAATTAAATGTCAAAATAAAGTCAAATAAGAGCAATACAAAGTCTAACACTTGCAGTGGGAGAACACAGGGAGGGGGATTTGTCACAATACTGGTAAACACAGTAGAATTTAGCTTACACCTCAATTGTATTTTCTCACAAATTTACCCCTTATTTCCTTCAGGTTTTTATTCAACATCATCTTCCCAGCAATGTGCCTTCTTGGCTTTATTTTCCATTCCTAATTTATTTTCAAATAAACTGTACATGTATTGCTTGCTCACCATTATATTTCCAGCATCAACAATGTTTAATGCAAATGATGTAATAGTGCTTATGCTTCATTAAAATTTGTGAATGTGGATGCCTCTATACCTTCTTATACCTCTTTATGCCTCCAATGACCATCCTCCTTTCTTCATCCGGGCAAGTTCTACTCATTATTTAAAACAATCAGCTCAGTGATAAACTATTTTGATAAGGCTTCCCTGACCCCCACCTTTAGTTTAGTAGGACTCTTACAGGCTGTTATGAGTAACTTTTGTGCTGAACTTACATCATTTTTTTTTTTTTTTTTTTTGCGGTACTGGGGATTGAACTCAGGGGCATTCTACCTCCGAGCTATACCCCCAGCCCTATTATTTATTCTTTATTTTGAAACAGGGTCTCACTAAGTTGCGGAGTACCTCACTAGGTAGCTGAGGCTGGCCGGGAATCCGGATCCTCTGGTCTCAGCCTCCGGAATGCTGGGATTACAAGCGTGCGTCACCATGCTTGGCTCTTCACTGCTCATTTTAATGTTCTTTAACTACCCTACTCCCAGCATTACACTGGGACACCCCTTTGGATAAAGAAGTGACATTTGTTTCTGAAATGCCTATACAATGCCTACAGCACTAAATCAATTGTTAATTACACACATCCCATGTTGGAAAACTCACTACCTAATTTAGAGTTAAGCCATTTTGTTTATAGACAGTTCTAATGCTCATGAATTTCTCTACGATTTCTTGAGCAATGACTGTCCACCCTTTCCCATGCCTAATATCCCTTGCATAAACACAGTTTGACCACCTGCTGTACAGCTGGATCTCCACCTTGTCACAGCATGAATGGTCTGCAACATGGATGACAACAGCTGCCAGCAGAGCTTGCTCTAAATCCTCTGCTGGGATATAGGGAGGATCCTTCAAAAGCAGAAAATCAGTCTAAATAGAAGCAGGAACATTTTCTGAGTTTTCTTTTCAATTTTGTCTTGTGCTCATGGGGAATATTTTCAGACTCAACTGCAAATACTCCGTATTTGTCAATAGTAAAATGAGTGTGGACGTTAATGTCATTTGTTGTAGATACTTCTCACTTTGTCACTTTCTGGTTTTAGAAAATGAAAAAGTTGTTTATTCCAGCTAGGTTGAATTGTGTGTGTGTGTGGGGGGGGTGTCCTCCCGACAAAGGGGGCTACTGCCTTCTCTCTGGGGATCTTTCCCCACAATTCCCCCTTTTGGTTTCTTATGAGGGTGTCTCCTCCTTTGAGAGTGTGCCTGTCTTAGGTTGTCCCCCTCTTTCAGGGGATCTTACCCGTCATTGACTACCACTCTAGCTATTAGGAGGGCTCCCCAGGGGTCCAGTTTGGAGTGATGGCATCTCTCTCATAGGGGTCGAGTGTGGAGGGGAGAGGAGTTTGGTGGCCGAGGATGAGGTCCAGGAAGCGAGCCGCAAGGATCCTTCATCCGCATTAGTTCCACGCTCAGGGCCATCCTTAAGAGCATCTTCATCCTGTGGAGGAATGGGAGGCAGTGGTTCAGGGCCATGATGACCCTGACTTGGTGGGATTAGTTTTATGTTTCTTGCCGGCAGCCAAAGGGGTTTGGGCTCATTTTGAGGAAATACACATCCATATCCTGGCCGAGGCCATCCAGGCCAGGGAAGGATATAGGTCCCTAGGGGGCTCCCTACTCTTTTCACTATCTAGCCGTTTTGTGCCACCTGGGTCAAGGGAATCCCTGTCCTTTAAGACCCAGGCTTGCACTGACAGCCTGGCTTTTCTTTCGGCATCAAAGGCCAACCACGCCTCCTCCTCGGGGCTGGGGAAGTCCCCCTCGCTACTGACCGATGAGGAAGAACTACGGCCCTGAAACATACCCCTTCCCAGGTATGGAAAGAAAAAAAGGTCTCCTGAAGTGATCCATGGCGCCAGATCGACCACCTCCCTCCAGACCTCATCCTCCTGTGAGTTTGACAGTTCTAGCCCTTCACTCCTAAGCATATTTAAAGGCCTTAAGGGCTGGCTCTTTATCTTTTCCCGTTGCATTACCCATTTTCTATATGGGTCTACCTTCCCCTGTAGACCGCTTAGCCATGGGGCGAAGATACTCACGTTCTTCCCAGGGAACAGGTATGGTGAAACCGGGCAGAGACACCAGCTGTGGGGTCCTCCCAACGAAGGGAACCCCTACCCCAATCTCCCTGGAGCATCTACCTCGAAAAGGGGGTTCCCCTCGGAAAAGGAAGGTTGTGCCCAAATGAACACATGGCGGGGACTGAGCATCAGAGGACTCATCCGTTTATTACACGAGGGGCGAAGAGTTATATAGAGCAGAGCGAGGAGTGTCTTCTTGCAGGGCCAATCAGGGTAAATGTCATCTTGGTCATGCCTCTTTACACGCTGATCACACTACCTTGGACCTATCAATGGCTTGATCACGAGGAGACATCCCTTGTCCAATCCTGGTCTCTGGTAAACACTCTTAAGCCTCCACCCTCGCCACTTCCCCTCTGCGCCATCTTTGATGCATTTTTTTCCTTTCCGCCGGGCGGGGCTACTGCCTTCTCTCTGGGGATCTTTCCCCACATGTGTGTGTTTATTTATTATAGCATTATTGAGATATACACTACCAAAAAATTCACTGATCATCATTGGACAATTGAATGATATTGTGTAAGTTCGTTCTTTGTTCCAGAATCACCACTAATCCACAGCTACAGCATTATCATCATCTTCTAAGAATTTTCTTGAGCCTCGATTCAGTCAGCCTTAGTTCTCCATACAGTCGCTGGAGAGTTCTGTTATGCATCACCATAAAGATGACTCTTCTGGCCACCTAATGTTGAGATAGAGTTTTGCACCTGTTCTTTTATTTGATACAGGTGTCCACAAACTGTGGTCTGTGAACAAGCTACAGGTTTTTTTGTCAATAAAGTTTTCTTGGAACCCAGCCTACCCTTTTGCTTGCACAGGCTCTACGGCTGTTTTCAGTGTATCTGCTTTGGTGGTGATAGCCACTCTAGTGACATATGGTGATATCTCATTATGACTGTAATTTGTATTTGCCAGAATGATTAATGATGTTAAGCATCTTTTTTATGTGCTTATTAGTCATGCGGTGTCTTCTTTATTTAAAAAGTCTTTTGTTCATTTTTAAATAGAGTTGTTTGTCTTACTGAGATGTAAGAGTTTTTAATATACTTTGACTATAAATTATTTATTAGATAAAAGATTTGGTAATGTTTCTCCTTGACTGTGATTGGTCTTTTGATTTTTTGATGGTATCTTTTGATGTTTTAACTTTATTGAAATACAATTTACAGATTGTGTATAAGGTGCTAAAACTGGATATATTTGTCTTACCTAAGGCAGTGTCATTTTTTTCTCTTATGTTTTCTTCTAGAAGCATTATATTATTAGGTCTTGCATTTAAGTCTATTCTATATTTTGAATGGTTTTCCATGTATGCTGTGAGGTGAGGGTAAAACTCTCCTACTTCTGCTTCTCCTAGTTCCTCTTTTTCTTATTCTTTTTCATATCCATGTTCAATTGTTTTCTCTCTCTCTCTCTCTCTCTCTCTCTCTCTCTCTCCATATATATATATATATATATATATATATATTTGTGGTACTGGGGATTGAACCCAGGGCATTCTACCTCCAAGCTACATCCCTGGCCCTATTTTTTAGTTTTCGTGTTAAAACATGGTCTCACTAAGTTGTGGAGGGCCTCACTAAGTAGCTGAGGCTGGCAGCAAACCAGTATCCTCTGGTCTCAGCCTTCCAAGTACTGAGATTACAAGTGTGCACCACCACATCCAGCTTACCATACTTTTATTTTAGTAATTTTATTCAATACTCTTCAATATTTTATTTTTATTTCATTTGTAACTTTTTAAGAATAGTCATTTAGAAAAGACTGAGGTTCACAGCAACTAAAAGGCAGGTACAAGGATTTCCTACACACCATCTGTCCCTGACTTTCACCTCTGCCCCACTAACCCTGTTCTTTCACCTATACTGTAGTGTCTTGAGTAAAATAACTTTATGGTATGTTTTCTAATTAGGTACATCCTACAGCTTTGAACATCTTTTCTAAAATTGTTTTAATTTTAAGTATATTCATTTCCATATAAAATTTTTGAATCAACTTTCAATTTTTCAAAAAAGAAACCTCAACCAACAGAAAGCATGCAGAAATTTTGGTGATAATCCTTATATCAATTTGGATATAAGAGTATCTTAACAAAATTAAGTTTTCCAACAAAGAATGCAGACTATCTCCTGATTCATTTACATAGTTAGCTTTTCTCATCATTGTTTTGTAGCTTCCAGTGTGCCAATATTCTTTTTTCTTTTGTTAAATTTATTCTTAACTATTTTATTTGCTTGATATTTTGGAATTTACTATTGTATGTTTGATTACTGTGAACTTGCAGACTCGTTTACTAGTTCTAGTGGGCTTTTGGTGCTTTTAGTTATCTTTCTTTTTAATATCTATCACAAGAAATTTATATTGGGTCAGTTGTGTATCATAATCTCCAGATTTATCTTCATATTTATTATAAACTGTTAAAAGTCAATTTCCCAGCTTAAAGACCTAGTTGGGTCTGTTTCATTTACTTTATCAAGAAACACAGGAACATCATGACCAAAGGATATTCAGCTGCTTTTCTAAAGCAAGACAAAGACAGGCTTGAATATGAAATAACAATATTTCTCAGGTTTATGTTTTCTATGTATTATTTTATAGTTTTTAGATAGCTTTTATATATAATATTTTATTTGACTTCCAACAGGAATAGGCAAGACCTATTTAATCATTCTTCAATTGAAAGAACAGTAAAGGAAGGCTTAGAGAATTATGCCCAGTAATGCTATAACTTCAGACCAACATTCCTATACCCAGCAAAGCTACCCTTCAAAATTGACCGAGAAAATTTTTTAAAAATCCATGATAAGTAGAAACTAAAAGAATTCATGATTACTAAGCTATTACTACAGAAAATATTCAAATAAAACACAGAGAAATTAAAAATAAACTCCAGAACCAAGAACGGATGATTTACATTAGATGAGAAATTAACTAAAGGAGAACAGATAGTGTACCAAATAGAAAATATAACCTAAAATGACAAGAAATAAAATCACCTTTCTATAATAACACTGAATGTAAATGGTCTCAACTCCCCAATTAAAAGACATAGATTGGGAAAATGGATTGAAAATAAAAAGGCAACTCTATACTGCTTTCAAGAAACTCACTTTATAGGCAAAGATATTCAGAAGGGTTTGAAAAGATATTCCATGCAAGCCGGGTGTGGTGGTGCACGCTTGTAATTCCAGCATCTGGGAGGCTGAGACAGGAGGATCCGGGTTCACGGCCAGCCTCAGCTACCTAGTGAGGCACTCCGCAACTTAGTGAGACTCGGTTTCAAAATAAAGAATAAAAAAAAATAGGGCTGGGGGTGTAGCTCAGAGGTAGAATGCCCCTGAGTTCAATCCCCAGTACTGCAAAAAAAAAAAAAAAGAAAAAGATATTCCATGCAAATGGGGACTAAAAGCCAGCAGCAATAGAAACTCTCATATGTGATAAAGTACTTTTCAACAAAAGATAATCAGAAGAGACAAAGAGGGCCACCTTTTATTGAAAAAAGGGAACAATCCAAAAAATACTACATGACATTAAGACCCAGATATACCCCCAAAACAATAATACTGGAAGACATAAGTACACCTCTCTCACCATTAGGTTAGTCATTCAGACAAAAGATCAGTAAAGCCTCTTCAGACTTAAAGAAACTATAATACAAATGGATCTAACAGACATTTGTAGAATATTTTACCCAAACAAATGCTGAGTTCATGTTCTTCTCAGCTGCTTGTGGAACCTTCTCCAAAACAGACTATATTCTAGGTCACAAAGTAAATATTATAAAATTTTAAAATATATATATATATTTTTTTCATCTTTTTCAGATTATAGTGAACTAAAAGTAGAAATCAACAACAGGGAGTTTCAGAGGAACTGTCAGCCTAGGTTAGAAAAAGCCCTCTCTGACTACTCCCTAGAGCTGTTTCTGTGGCACTGTGGAGTCTCTTCCTATAGGGCTGGCATGTGAAAGTATACAGAGTCGCATCACCCGGGAGGCTGGCTATTTGGAAGATGCTCTCTTTCTTGATGACTGAAGAGTCTTCAGCCATCATCATCTGGGGTAACTGTTAACTTCATCATCTGGAGTAGTTATTCACAAATCAAA
The DNA here is from genome assembly GCA_004027655.1 of Graphiurus murinus. Lineage (NCBI taxonomy): Eukaryota > Metazoa > Chordata > Mammalia > Rodentia > Gliridae > Graphiurus > Graphiurus murinus. The sequence continues at coordinate 81,794 of PVLC010000185.1, read as the reverse complement.
ATTAATATAAATGACTAAAATATAAATTCACCGGTGTCATTCCTCACAGAAAATTGAAATAGTTCTATTATTGTCCATAAAAGGCACCAAATTTTAAAATATATTATTGACTGTCCATAAAAATTCTCCTTGAATTTATAAAGGTCCATGCATTTATTTTTTATAAGAGTCGAGTTTAGAAAACAGGCAATGCTTCTAATTTATATTCAATGGAATCATCTGTTATCTACTTAAGCCAGATTTTTAAAAAAAATGAGATAAAGGAAATAGACACCAATTTACGCTAGCTATTAACTTTCCCATGGGTATGCTATTAGAACTAAAAAGAGGTTTGTTGAGGTTGTCCTTCAGTTTAATTTCATTCAGTAATATCACTAATGACCTCATTAAGGACATTAAAAGTTTCCTTTTCTGATCCTCCTTAGAATATTGAACTCCATAAAGTATCTACTGACTAACCAGCTAAATAAATCAAGGTCACCTTTAAGATGGCATCCTAAACTAACTGTGGGTATAAGACTAGTTTCAAGATTGTATCCAGAGGTGGTTATTTTCTTTAAGAGGCAGGTTTGCACCAGGCAGATCATTCCACTTGCCTGCTATGGAAACATGTCTGCTCTGTCAGACTTGCAATAAATTGAAGGAAAACTTGAGGTCATAACCTCTGTCCAAATACAGAATACAATACATAGTTTGTTTCTGATATTTGGATTGTTCTAGTTTACAGTAAAACAGTGAATGCTCAAAACATAAATTCCTTTATATTTCTCATTTCTCTCCACATCTCTCTCCTTGCCCCCATTATTTTCAGGCTAGGGCCAGAAAACTATAGAGAAAAGGTAAGCATTGTTTTGGCTGATCTACTTACTAGTTCTGCACTAATGCTGACACTGCTATCCATGCAAACCCAAAAGTTTGATCAGAGTGTTAAAATTTGAATTCATAAATATTGTTTTGTCCTCTCTACAGTATTTTTCCTCTGTGTGTCTGTATGTGTATCTTTGTCTCTTCGTCTCTTATAGTTAATATCTCTCAGCCGGGTGTGGTGGCGCGCGCTTGTAATCCCAGCATTCGGGAGGCTGAGACCGGAGGATCCGGGTTCGCGGCCAGCCTCAGCTACCTAGTGAGGCACTCCGCAACTTAGTGAGACTCGGTTTCAAAATAAAGAATAAAAAATAGGGCTGGGGATGTAGCTCGGAGGTAGAATGCCCCTGAGTTCAATCCCCAGTACCA
>PVLC010000185.1:0-80461 GCA_004027655.1 Graphiurus murinus | reverse complement strand
TATCTCTCTTTAGTTGATTTCTCTTTACAAGGTAAGACTAGATATCACACAGTTTATGAGTCAGAAAATTTGTATTGCCTTGCTATTTTTAACAAATGCATCTGAACCTTTGCCACATCTCATAATGGATGTGTACTATAATACTGAGCTCACTTTCTCTGAAAAAAAACACAACACATCGAACAGGTACAGGACATGCCCTGTGGGCTGCTCTCAGGAAGGAGGCATGGCCTTGGGACAAAATGGTTTGCTTTCTCCAGGGAAAGCCTCAGGGCGGGTCTCAGCTCCAAGCTATTGATAGTCCAGTATGTCCTTGAACCTGGGAGTCGGGGCTTCATCCTCTGAGGACACCAGGAAGCACAACAGAGGGGATCTGCAGGTTTAGAAGACAGGTTTTCCTGTCTTGTTAAGAATGAGACACTGAAAGAAACTGACTGAATCACATTAAAAATGATCCCCTACTGTGTATTTTTTACCATTAGAAAACAACAATGCTGAAAATGATATTCAGAAGAATTTTGTGGGAGAACGTTACGAATTATTTAGATTGGGAAAGTAATTTTATAACATCTTCTGTATGATTTTGATTTAAAAATTAGCTTATAGATGGGCGTGGTGCTGCACACCTGTAGCTCCTATACTTGGGAAGCTGAGATAGAAGGATCCCAGGTTCAAGGATCCTCAGCAACTTAGCAAGGCCCTCTTCAACTTAATGAGACCCTGTTTCAAAGTAAAATATAATACAGGGTTGAGAATTAGCTCATAGGTAGAATGCCCCTGGGTCCAGTCCTCAGTACTACAAAATAAATAAATAAATAAATAAATAAATAAATAAATAAATAAATAAATATAAACAAATATAAATGATCTTATTAATTTATGCAAAGTTTATAGGAAAATTGAAGTAGAGCCAAATTAACATTTTTACATGCTATATCACTTTCCTAAGGCTGCTTTAATGAATAACTACCAATTGGGTGGCTTTGTCCAAGGGAGATTTATTCTAGGAGGCAGGCATTATGAAATCTAGGGGTCAGTGGAGTTGATTCCATGCTATTCCCCACCATGATCTGTCCCATGCCACACTTCCAGCTTCTGGGGTTGCCATCATTCCTTGGCTGGCAGAGGCTGTTGGCTGGTACACTCAGTCCATGCCTATCTGCATATCTTTGCTCATCTCCCTTTCTTTTCATGAAGAGGATGCTTGCCAGTGTGACTCAGGGATGGTTTGTTCCCAAAAGCATGATCACCACTGTAGCAATATAGGAAGATGGTGGGACATTAAAGAGGTGGGTTCACTGGAGGTGACTGGGCCAGGATTGTCCTTGGGAAAATATTAGTGCTGTCCTCCAGAGTGGGTTGGGTCTCACAGAAGCCAATTAGTTCCCAAGAGTTCAGGTCATTATCAAAGAGAAACCCTGACCCATCTCTGGCTTCCTCTATTTCCATGTAATCTCTTCTACACACACCACTGGCACTTTGGGGCCTCACCAGGGGCCAGCAGATGGGGCTGCCCAAGATGCACACTTTCACCCTCCAATACTGAGAGCTCAGCAACTTCTTTTTCCCTACAAAGTACCTAGCCTCAGGTATTTTGTTACAGCAACTGAAATGAACTAAGATGCTAGTGTTGAGACTTAAGGCTCACCCTAAACCAGTGTGATCTTTCCTAAAGACTTTTGCAGAGACCATGTTTCTAAATGAGCTAACATTGTGAGATGCCTTTTGCATGAATTTAGACTGATAATTGGAAATAGTGAAAATAATCTCATAAACCATCACTTTTTCCATAAATATGGCATTACATTTGAGGCTTAGTTTTACTGTACATGTATGATTGCTGTACCATAGGTTCTACCAGATACAATTACAACAGATGCTGAAAATGATGAGTTTGAAAACAAACACAAAATTGTACACTCAGTATCATTCAAAGGATATTGCTGTAAATCAATTACCTGTTCTTAAGACCCATGTACCACAGCTAGGGGCACACACATAAAATATCCTGAATACAAGCATTTGAGATGAAACAAACATGAGAAACAAAATAAACTTCCATTTTAAAAATGTTTTTGTTATTTTTTGTTTTTCTGAAACAGGATCTCACTACATTGCTGAGGCTTTCTTCGAACCTGTGATTCTCCTGCCTAAGCCTCCCAATTACTGCTTTTGCAGGAATGTACCACCTTGCCCAGTTTAAACTTCCATTTAACTGTAAATATATATATATATATATATATATATATATATATATATATATATATATATATATATATATATATATATTTGGCTTTGGAAGTACCAGAGGCTTGGGAAGTGATTTTAAAAGAATCATATTTCTATAAAAACACTACTTACAGAAGTTTGATTTTGTCTTCATTTCTGGTTAAACATTTGTTTTATTTTTTCCTCTAGAAGCAGAGACCCGCTAGTGCATTCTGTTGGCCTCGGTGCTGCCTCCTGGTCATTCTGTAGACATTCTGTAAATACTTGCAGTTGCTTTCATTTCTATGGTCCTGATGTTTTTCTCCGTGAAAGATATTTTTAAATGTAAGGTCTGACCCAGCATTTCTCTCCTTGGTTGTTCTCATTTACTCAAGTTATTCAAAGCTAACCTCAGTTTCTGACCCTTGAAAAGTTACTAGGAAACTGGTTTCTACCACAGTATTGAAAAATACCTTGGATTTGTTAGACCTGGCACAAATTGCTACACAATTAACTATTGAATAACAGGAAGGAATTCAGACTACAAGGCATATTAGCAGATTGGACAAATGTAGCAATTCAATGCAGAGGGATTGTGGAAATAGCCAAACATGTAACTCAGAAATCAAAGGCCACTCACAACTCTGGAGAACACGTTTCTGCAGAATCGGTGAGTCTACTGGTTGAGGAGGTCTCTCTCTGTCATTCTTTTGTTTACATCTTCTTAGATTTCTCCCACAGCATTTCAAAGAAATACAAGTGGCTGACTTTTTCAAATGAAAGCTAGAATTCTTTCTTTGGTGATTCAAATACAGAAATAGATAGATGATCTGTAGATAAGTAGGAAGCCATTTATAACAGTCTATATAGGTAAAGAAGACATGAAAACATCCAGATACAGAAGACTCAGATGAACTACCTAGGATCACATGCCAAGTTGATGCCACAAATAACACTTTATGATTTTTTTTTCTTTTTTATTCTTCAACCCTGACTTGAACTTTGAGATGAATACATGCCACGAGTAGGTAGATGTATGTGAATGCAAAGAAGGCTGTCCCTGGCCATGCAACACTCGAAGTCTTCATCAGATGATGATGCCTTCATTATCTGAAACATGGCTCATCATCTTTTGAAAATATATTTTTTCATGCCAGGAGCAGTGGTGCATGCCTATAATCCCATTATTTGGAAGACTGAGACAGAAGTTTCCCAAGCTCAAGGCTGTTGTGAGGTAATTTAGGGATATCCTGTTTCAAAATAAAAAATACAATAAAATAAAAAGGGATAGGGTGTATCTCAAAGATAGAACATCCCTGTATTCAATTTCAAGTACTTCCCTACATGGATAGGTAGATTTTTCTTTTCTTTTTTTTTTTTTCAGGATAAAAGCCAACTACAATGTGGAGACCCAGGACAGCACCAAAATTAAGAGATTATGGAGCCAATTAGTGGGTGCTAAAGTTAAGAGAAAATTGGAAACATCAAGCACTGGGGAGCAAATTAACCAATGGAGAATCAGGATTCTCTCAATATCCATCCAGTGGCACTCAATCAAACTCAGCAGAGGTACTCCAGAAGGCCCACAAAAGAGCTTAAAAGAGAAGTTGTCAGCGTGGTTTAAGCATCTGCTCATCAAAAAGCCTGTGAATTACTCTTAGAAACAGTGATAACCAAGACCTTGCTGACAACTTCCACTACCAGCAAAACGTGCAGCTGTGATATCAACCAAATTTATTTCACACTTGAACAAGTAAAATGTGGCAAGATCTAAGAAACAATGAATTTTGAGATATTGGGCATAAAGCAACAAGGAATTCTTGACAGTTGAAAAATAAATGAGCTAAACCTTATTTCTAACCTGAGCAAGATACAGATTCAATGTATTGGATACAGGCATAGTGTATTTCCTTTTCAGAGAAAAAGAACCATAGGGTGGAAATGTGCATAAATATTTTTTTTTGTGTGTGTATGCATATGTGTTTTAAGGAGAGAGCTCCTACAATTATGGGAGGATGGCAAGTCTGAATCTTTAGCACAGACCAGCCAGATGGAAATTCAGGAAGAATTTTTATGTTATAGTCATGCGGAAGAATTCTTTCTATGAAAACTTCAATTTTTGCTCTTAAATTCAACCATTTGGGTGAAGCCTATCTATATTATTTAGGATAATCTATTTTAACTCAACCAAATGTAAATGCTATTCAAATCTATAAAATACCTTCACAGGAACATCTACAAAAGATTTTGTCCAAACAACTGGGTACTATAGACTAGTCAGGTTGATGCACGAATCATAAGTGGGGAACTTGTGCATCCTTGACTTGAAGGACAGAGCTGTGAGTTTTGGAGTATCATAACAGCTAGATTTTGCTAGACTTCATTCAAAATAAGAGCAAATTGCACAGCAAGAGAACACTGAGGACCTAAAGAGGGCCACTGTCAAGTATTGGAACAGAATGATATCCATATGCAAGAGAGAAAACTTCCTGAGACCAGAAACATAGCTACTCCAAACCTTTAGAGATGACAGATCCTTTGCTGACATAGACCAGGAACCATGTCTGATGGCAACCGCTACTCTTAAGAAACTCATCCATCATGGGACAGAGAGTATAGTATTCAAAGCCTTGCTTTAGTAGTGGGGGCTAACCAGCCCTGGGCAGAGCACTGCTTTAGCCTCATCTATCAAGTCATGAGAGAAAATTTATCCTACCACAAAGCTTAGGAAGAGTGTTATGAATACAAAGATTTCCAACAAGTTTAATCTCACCATGTCTTGCATAGAACCCAAAATTAACACATATGCAAAGTAAAAATATAATACATAGGGAGAATGAAGATGAATCTGTGTGACCAAGAAGTGGCATAGGTTTTAGAGTTAACAGAAAAAAGGATATGAATACAACACCTGTATTGCAAATAGAAGCAGAAATATGGAAGGTAGAAGAAGACTTATAGTAGTCAAAGAGATGAGAATTACCACGTCTGACAAAAATGCACTGCTAGTGTTAACAAGTAGATTAGACATTGAAAAAAATGGTGAGTTATACACAGCAAAAGAATTCATCCAAAATAATATGCAAGGAGAACAAAAGAATTTGACATAAAATAAAAAAAGAAGAAAATATCCAGCATCTTCCTGGATCATCCTACACTTTGAGATCATATCACATGGCATAGTATCTTGGCTATTGTGTGTCACCTGAGTCCCTAAATGAAAGAAAAAGGAGAGAAATATAATTTTGGAAAAAATAGTATTATTCTAAACTTAATGAAAAGTGTAAAGTCAAAGGTCCTATAAGCTCAGTAACCGCCCCCCTTAAAAACAACAACAACAATATGAGGAAAGTACACCAACTTAAGTCACAATGCAATTGCTCAAAACCAGTGATAAAAGGAACAGAATCAACTATAATCAGGGTGAAAAAAATTCTACTGCTATGTGCAAGGTAATAAAGATAAAGGAAAATGTCAGGTTTTCCCCTGGAAAGGTTCAAGAGACAATAAATGGGGCAGCACCTTTAATACTGAAAGAAAAAAGACAGTAAACGCAAAAACATATAATTCTATAATCAGTAAAACATCTTTCAAAACTACAGGAAAAACAAGTGCATTTTAGCTACAGAGGGTTTGAAAAAAATGAGTCACACAGTGTCTTTTACTACATTACATAGGAGAGAAATTCTTTTAGCCAGAAGGAAATTCGAATCTAAAAAGAAGGAGTGGAGGACTCTGGGAATGATCTACATGAGTAAATACTAAAGATGTTTCATTATTCAAATCTATTTAAGATAAAATTTAATGTTATGCACAATTAATAAAATGTAGTGTACCATTTGTAACATGTAAATGCATGTTTATATATGTACATGTAAATATAGATATCTATGTATGTATGATGCATGTTGTATAAGTGTACAATATATAACAATAATAGCAAAACGACTGTAGATAGAGTCATGAGTAACAAGTTTGTAATGATGAGTTTCTTATGTTATAGTAATCATTAGAATAACCTTTAAGACTGTGGTACATGGGTAAGTTAAAGAATTATTCAATAAACCCTATTAAGATGGCAAAAAAAGAGTTGTAGTTAATCTATCAAAGATTAAATTGAATGATGAAAAGCAGTCAGTTAATCAAAAGAAAGCAGAAAAGGAAGAAATGGAATCAGAGTATCAGCAACAAATAGACATAAAATGGGAAAATAGAAAAAATAAATAGCAAAATAACTGCATCAATAATAAAACATGAAATGGTCTAAACATTTTAAATGAAAGGAAGAGGCAGTCATATTGGATAAAAAAGCAAAATAAACATTACTGCTATATAAAGGAATCTTAAAAAATAGAGACACAGGTAGATTGAAGGAACAGGATGGGGAAGTATGCCATGCTAGTCATGATCAAAAGAGAACTGAAATGGCTAGGTCAATACCAATGTAGATCTCAGCCTCTCAGGTACTGGGATTACAGGCATGTGTCACGAGGCCTGGCATAAGAGGTAATTCTTAATAATTAAATGTTTAATTTGAAGAATAAAAAAGTCCTAAATATTCATGTACATGGAAATAGAAGTTCAAAATTCATGCTGCAAGAGCAGATAGAACTTTAAGGAGAAATGGACCAATCCACAATTATAGTTAATAATTTCAGCATCACTTTCAATAATTGACAGTGCATAGAAAATCATTAATAGTATAGAAGATGTAAGATAATGCATTTTTCATTACCATTAAAATGAAAGCTTAAGCTAGATGTGGCAGTACAGGCCTGTAACCCCAGTACTTGGGAAACTGATACAGGAGGATCACAGGTTTAAAGTCAGCCTCAGGAACTTAATGAGGCCCTCAGCGACTTAGTTGAGACCTTGTTTCAAAATAAAAATAATAATAATAAAATAGAGCTGTATGTGTAGCTAAGGTAAAATGTCCCTGGGTTCATTCTCAAATAACACACACACACACACACACACACACACACACACACATACACACACACACACACACACACATTACAATATGTTTAAATTATAGGGATAAAGTTAAAAAATATTTAGAAAAAAGTCAAAGCACTGAATACAAGCATTAGAAAAATAGAAATGCCACAAGTCACTGATCTCAGATTTCACCTTAAGACTAAAAGGAAAAAAAGTCAATTAGAGTATGCAGAAGACAGAGGATAATCAAATCAGAGAAGAGATTCGAGATTCAAGAAAACAAAAAATTCAAAGAAAACAGAAAAATAAGGGAGAAAATCGATAACAAAAATAGAGGATATCATCATTGACTTTGAAAACATTATGGAGCAAATAAGAGAATTCCCCCATGATTCTATGCTCATACATTGAACAAATTAAGTAAAATGAATGGATTTCTTGAAGATCAAAAAATCCTAAAAAGGACTCCAGAAGAAAGAGATAGGCTGAGTAGTTCTATATCTTTAAAACAATTAAATATTTAATTAAAAGCCTTCAAAAAACCCTAACAAACCAAATAATTGTCTACAGAAGATGACAGTTGATCTAATTTCATCCTTACCTCTTTAGTCAAATTCCATCAGTGACTCCATCTGGCCCAGTGCTTTCTGTTGTGGAAGGTTACTAAGTATGGACTGCAATTTTCTTAAAGTACTAAGCCAGTCAGATGAAGTGTTCAGACCTTTACTGTTTACCTCATGCCCCTGAAGACACTCTTTGGGGTAGTTTCTGTGAGGTGTGTACTGAGCAGCATCCTCACTATCTCTTCAGGCTTAACTCTTATTTCTTTTTGTGAAATATCCATTTTGTTGTTTATATTTTTGGCTGTCTATACATCATCAAGATGTATTTTTAAGGGATTATTCCCTTGTTTTATTTTCATTATTATTGAGATATGCTGTTTCATGTGTTGGCTTTTCATTTTCTTCTCCAGTTTAATACATTGTATCCCTTTGTCCGAGAGTTTGCTTTATAAATTTACCATGACTATTCTCTGGAAAATCCACAGTAAATGTATTAGTAGATTCCATGGTCCATTCAATTTTCAGTTTAATATGTTATATATTTGCTATATCACCTCTACATCAGCATTTTTCTTTTAACCCAGCCTTTCTTGGCTTACATGACAAGGGACAGTCCCCTGCCTCTTGTCACTTAAGTACTATACTTATGCCCTTTCCTAGACTTTATAGAAAATATACTTCCAGTCTTCAATGTTGTGTTATCTACTTTTCCATACTACCCTCCATGGGGACAACTGCTTACCGAATATCTTCATGTTTATTCTCTATCCAAGTTATGGTGTCATAGTTTAATTACTGTCTGGTCATTTCTACCATTACTTTTTCATAAATTCAGAATATTTTATACCAATTCCATTGATTGCTACTTCCAAATTGTGTTCTAATTCTGCAATTACGTGCCATTCTAGATCACATATTATTCCTTCAACCAACTAATGCCAATTTTTGTGCCAGAGATTAATTCTTATACCTGTGCCATCTCTCAGCATATTTATATGGTGGCAAGTGCATTGCATTTTGGTTACCTTATTGCAGTAGTGACCCAATGTTTATCCTTTTTCCATGATCTCAACTCAATGATGGTGGTTGTACAATTGCTTTCAGTAAGTGTCTAAGTACCTGCTGATGTAGCGGAAGAAAGTGTTACATGATGTACGAGCAAAGCACGTTGAAGAGCTGGTTGATGAAGTCTGAATGGAAATATGGAACTTTGGGTCATGGAAAAAATGTTTTGATGTCACAGCAGGGAAATTGAGGAAAAGTAAACAAATGTGAGTTACACATGTAATGGGTGGAGAGTGGATCGCATGTGCATTGGGACGGTTGCTGTTCATCAGCTCAAAAGCACTGGCTGCCCTTCACATTCTGTCAAAGACCTGTCATTCATTCACTGTGTTTGGGCAGCCAAATGGAAACTCTTATCTAACATTGATCTATTTTGCCCATCCCTTGCCACAGTACTCCTAATAATCTTAATTTGACTCACTAAGGAAGAGAGCCTTCTAATTAATTTTGAGAGGTGTGCCCTGTTGATGGTTTCTGGAGTTTCCAAGCATTCGTGGTGAGAAAGTTTGAAGATATATTAGAAGTAAGAAAGATTTTATGAAAGGCAATGTGCAAGAGGAGTTTTGAAATTATGGGTTAAAAATAATTCTCATAGCAGCAAATATAGGAGTAAAATGGATAATACTTGTACATTATTATGTCCCAAGTACAACACAAAAAGATTAGTCTGCATCATGCCATAAACTTTACAAACATCCATGGCTTAAAATGATTATCATTATTTTATAGATAAGCAGATATTTTCACTGAAAGGTTATATAACTTGCCAAGATCACAGAGTTAGTGTTAAACCCACAACTTCAGCCCAGAGACTTTAGAGGTTGGATAATGTTCTGGCATTGAGGGCAGCTAGGGAGATGCTCCAATAGACTACAAATCCATGGCTCTGTGGATCAGAGAGAAAAATGTGTCTATAGTAGGCTTTTCCAAGTGGGGAAAGCTCCTAGCTTGTTCAATCAGAGAGCTTTTGCAAGACACCTGTGGCAGCATATGTCTGTTTAAACAATGTAGCAAATTTCTGCATTTTCAGAATTTTAAGTGTGACATTTTCATTATTCTTCTCTGCAAAGGCAGACAGGCTGAGCAGTGATTATTCTACTGCATAACAGCCATGACTGCATTGTTGCTCAAGAAACAGATGAGCCTGACACCTCAGGCCACTGGAGAATGTTCTCCCACTCTGGATTTGCCCCAGGGCAGTGAGGCTCCATCTAGAGTCATGTTCTCATTGGCCATACTCTATAAGTGAAGGGACTGTGCACTCTGGACCTGTGCTGTCCACTGTTCAAGTAGCTCTCTCCTGCAAAGGCAAGGTGAAGTCGACTTTGAGTCACTGTTCTCAGAGGAATTAAGTGTGCCTGAAAATGTGCCTGTGCCAGGCACCTTTGATTACATGACCCTTTTCTATTCCTGAGATGTTGAAATGAAAAACTATAGATAAGCAACAAGAAGAGATACTCTAAAAAAAATAGAGGGAGTTCACAAGACATAAGTTTTACCCCCTTCTTTAGAAAGGAGTATTTTAGAAACTATCCTAAAAATCTCTGCCAAAGTAATAGACAAGAATGTCCTTTATTCATAACAAAGAGAATCAGTGAACAAGATGATTTTTATGTGCTTTTTAGATTTTTATTTGAATCTGATTGTCCTCTATGTTCTTGGGGGAAAAATAATACATTCAGGATTTGAAGAAGCAATGCAGATAACCCATTTTTAGCACTGTGAGGAAACTTCATTAAATAAATATCTGAACAACCATGGGTTTTATAGACTATTAAAGATATTTTCAACTAAATGATACATTCTTTGACATTTTGAGATTTGTCAAATTAACCAAGTAGATAACAAAATATCTCCATAAAAACTCCATCACATTTATATAACATTGACTAATGAAATGTACTTATAATCACCGAAGCCCATTTTTCTTCCATGTAAAACCTAACTTATAACTAACTCAAAATAATATCTGTGGTCACTCAAGTTGTGGGAGTATCTATAAAGCACATGGAACCATGGTTTGCTGCTCCAACAAAAACTACACAAAAATCCTGGTTATCAAGACCTAATGGTCTGTGGACATATTGTAATTTTCTAAAAGTTACCACCAGCAAAAAACTATACACAGTTTGGCTTCCCAATAACTACTTTGTGGTGTATGAATAACTTATTCAAAACTATTACTTCCTAGAGCCTAAGCCAACATATATTAGAAAAAAAAATACTGCCTGATTCAATTGGCCAGATTTTATTGCAAAGCCATAATGAGATGGTCTCCATGTCTTGAAAGACAATTCAACAAGACAACTCAAAGGGAATACTCCTGGCATTTACTTCATCTTATAACCATCTTTGTCTGATTACCTCTTACTCTGAGGGCTATCTATTAGAAATCCAATGTCCAAAAGGTACTCTTTATTAACATTTTGATTAGGCTCTGAATCAAAGAACTAGCCCATCAAAATATTCTGTTAAACCAAAGGCTATATTAAAGTACTCTGCTGCCTTGAGGGCATCAGTTGCTTTGGTTTGCTTTTGGTTTGTTTATTGTTATTTCTTCCTTGTTTGTCATGTTATCTTTCCTCAGATTGTTCCTGTTTCATCAGATATGTTGAGAGTAATCCAAAAATAATGTTTTCATCCTTGACTCTTTCTACTTAATATCTGTGTGTGTGTGTGTGGTACTGGGGATTGAACCCAGGGACATTCTACCTCAAAGCCACACCCTCAGCTCTATTTTTTATTCTTTATTTTGAAACAGAATCTCACTAATTTGAGGAGGACCTGACTAAGTAGCTGAAGCTATCTGCAAATCTGTGATCCTCCTGTCTCAACCTCCCAAGTACTGGGATTAGGAGTGTGGACCACCATCCCCAGTGTTATTCCTAGATAATTTTATTTTGCTATTCTTAGATGATGAGATTGTGCTATGGTGCGGGTGTTATATGACTGTATATGAAGTCTGGTCCCTCTACTGAGGATGTTATGAATCTTTAAGAGTCTGTTCCCTGTGGGAGGTTCTCGGGCCCTCAAAAAGGATTATGGGACCCTTATGATACCACTTTCTTTCCGCTTCCTGTTTCATGATGTGAACTCTTGCTCTGATAAGTGAAACTACCCTTACCATCTGCCGTCCTCATAAAAGGCCATACCAATGTGCCTACTAGATCTTGAACCATCCTCCAGAAACACAATCCAAAGTAAGCCTGACTTGTGTACTTTGTTGCCTTAACACAAAGATGACTAATATAACTTCAAACCATATTAATTTACATGTACTAATTTGTACCTGAAACTATAATTTTAAAATACATTCATTTTGAAAAACACATTTTAAAGAAAAATGATGTTAATAATGGAAATGAATCTAGCAAGTGTTTTTTTTTTTTCTATTTTGGAAATCAGTAAGAAGGAAATTAGTCATTAAAATATAATCAGAGATCAATTAGGATCAACACTGTAAAGATGAGAAAGCAAATGAGATTCTGAGTTGCATAAAGGAGTGTAGAGACCTGAAGGACTCTGTGACTAGTTAAATGGTTAGAGTGAGTGAGAAGTCACTGGAGACTCACTCTAATGGTTCTGTATTGCATGGTAGACTGGAAGGTGGAGTGTATTGCTACACTAGCTCCCAAAAGGGAAAGAAAAGTTGAAATTAGTGAGTCTTAATTTAGCCATTTGAATGCTGGTTCAAGCAGAAGGATGTAGTAAGGAGATGGAATAAGACTGTAGAGAAAGCACAGGTGTGACAGGCAAAAAGCCCTCAGTTCTGGTCTGGTGTCTTCTCAGGTGTTTGAGGTTCCCATTAGCATCTATGGTACAAGGAAGCAGAGCAGGAAGGAGAAAGTAAATGCTGAAGAAAGTTGAAAGTATGCAGGCTCATAACCACAATACATTAATGTCACTTCTGCCATGATATACTGGTCAATAAATCTCAAACTCAACTTCTCAATGGGAAAAGAGATGAGTGTCTTGGGAGGACTATTTACTTTTCTATGTGAAATTTAATATATTAACATCATAGATGTAAAAGGATAGCAGAGTGAGGCAATGTTTAGAAAGGGCAGTGTAATATAATTTCAGTGTTACTGTTTGGACTGGATAGTCTCACTGTTCCTTTTTACCCCCAGCAGCTTAGGTGGTGGAGATTAGATTGTGCTTACTTTGTTAGTAATTGCTTCTTATTTTTATTCTCTCTCTGTCCCTTCTGTAATTTTTCCAGTTGTGAACTTTTATAAACACCAAGAAAGTACTATATACAGCATATTGTGACTTGTTTTTTTCTCTTGGCATTTATACTTGAGATTGATTCATGTTGTTTGAAGCAGTCTGTTTTAGTCAGCATCCTCACTGCCAAAATCCAAAACAGTTGGCTACCACACAACTTAGAGGAAGGTTTAGTTGCTCACAGTTCTAAAGATTTCAAGGGTTCAGTCCCTGCCAGGCCTGTTACATCTGCAGAGCTCAGGGCAGAGCTGCAAGGGAGCAAAGGTTCTGGTCTTACATCATGGAGGCTAGAAGCAAGAGAATTCAAGCAAGAAGAAAAGGGACCATATATAGTCCACAAGGCCACAGCCCCAAGGTCTCTTCCTCAGCATCCAAGCCCCATCTCCATCATGGCTACCTTGTTTCCATGTGGCCTATGGGAACATTCTAAATCAAAACCATGAAACAGTCCATTTCCCCATTTCCACTGCCTGTATTATGTAACTGAGCGATAATTTCTCAATGTTGATTTCTGTCCTCTTGATGAATATTTGAACTGTTTGGAGGCAAGAATCTCTGTAGGGTTGCAAATCTAGCAGTGACTTCCTTTGTCTTTGGGCATACACATTTTCAGGCACCTGAGAAGTGATGGGTAATTTATGTGGCAACTTGACCAAATTGTTCAAATAAGTCCTCTTTTCAGGTTTGTCTTGCCTGATCTAATGTAGAACTTTATGAAATTTATAGAATAAGTTTTCTAACTGCAAAAAAATTTGTTGAGATAATTACTGAGGTGCAGTGAATGTAGAAACAATACATGAAGAATTTGCATTTTTATGATATTCAATATTCCTACATATGGTGTTTTTATTTATATCTTCTTTAATGCCTTTTGATAAAGTTTTATTTTTATAAATCAAATATACCTGTTGTTAGATTTATTTCCAGGTAACATTATTTAACATTATTTCCAGGTAACATTATTTTTGAGATCCTACACTACATTTAAAAGTGACTTTTGTTGAGAAATAGATCATATATACTGTAGAGAGTAAAGAAGATGTATATTTAAAATGAATAAATAAAACAACCCATTACGTACATACAACTGGGGAAAATAAACTGATCATTGCCAGAACTTTACAACCACTCCAATATCATTTCCCATGGAGAAGGGTGAGGGTCAAGAGGAGATTATATTATTGAATTGGCTATGGTTAAGTGATTCCATTTGTTTTATCTTGAGACACTGTCCACAGAAACTGTTTAGATCTCATATCTGGGTAGTTCATCTAGGGGAAGAAAATGAGCAATGCTGACCTACAAGCACCGTCCCTCATTGTTCAAGTGCTTCTCCCAGTAAAGCCTAATTCACTTGCTCAGTGGGTGGTGCAGGTGCCAGCTGGAGCCCCCAGGAATCCGACTAGAGGAAATAAATATGTCAGTTTCTGAAAATGCACTTCGCAGTAGATGACCAGTTTCCCTCCCTCCTGTCTTTCCTGATGAATTCAATACTGAAAAGATGAAGGAGAGTCATCCTCTGCGGATATGCGTATTCTTTCTAGGTCAACAAATCAGAAATTGTAGACTTACAGAGCATGGCTTTCTGGAGAATGTTTTGTAAATGAGATGGCATTTCCCATAAAGCATGCCTCTCTTGCTTCATCTTAAAATGCATGTGTGCCTCTAGACAGGAGAGCATTGCATGTGGTCAGATTTTTTACCACATGCAATGCTCTCCTGTCTAGAGGCACACATGCACACACAGGCATTGCATGTGGTCAGATTTTTTACATTTTTTTCTATTGATGCATTGTAATGATGCATTTAGGTTCAATGTGATTGAAATGCACAAGGCACTGGTGTGTTCTGCTGTGGATCCCACTCTGCTTCCTCACTCTCCCTGTTCACAATATAGATATTGGTATTGATGACTTCACATATGTACATAGGATTGTTGGACTGGTCCCTCCTTTTCAAGTCCATCATAATA
This sequence comes from Graphiurus murinus, assembly GCA_004027655.1. Lineage (NCBI taxonomy): Eukaryota > Metazoa > Chordata > Mammalia > Rodentia > Gliridae > Graphiurus > Graphiurus murinus. Next base: position 65,485 of record PVLC010000185.1, on the reverse strand, counting down.
ATATGCATTATTGGTGCATATTAATTATACAGAATAATGAGTGTCATTGTGACATATTTGTACATGCATAGAACATAATTTGATCAAGGCACGTGTGTGTGTGTGTGTGTGTGTGTGTGTGTGTGTGTGCATGCGTGTGTCTGTCTGTCTGCCTGTCTTTGTGATTGAACTCAGGAGTGTTCTACCTCTGAGCTACATCTCCAACTCTATTTTATTTTATTTTTTACATTTTGAAACAGGATCTCACTAAGTTGTTGGCTGGACTCAAACCCAAGATCCTCTTGTTTCAGCCTCCCAAGCACTGGGATTACAGGAATGTGCCACCACATTGACTAATCAAGGCCCTTGATCCTATAGAAAATCTGGCAATCAATACACTCAAATCATATAAAAAGAAACTCTAATCTTTAATAGATGTATAGAATAGTCTCAACCTCTTAAATAATTAAATCAATATAAAACATGGATGAGATACATTATTCATCAGATTAACAAAGCTTTAAGCAGATTGATGATAGTTCCTGAAGGGTCTAATGAAATAATAACTGCTGTAACTATTTTAGAAGGTTTACTGTAAAACATTTTGAGAGATTAATTTGACAATATGCATCAAAACATAAAATAGACATATCTACTGCTTCAACAGCTAGAAATACAGAACAGCTTCTAAAGATATAGTTATGCAAATAAAAAAAACAGTAGCCACTGTTGCAACACTTATGATATAAAATTTGAACAAAATTATAATGTAAAAATGAATAAAAATACCTTATTTAAATGTTAACAGAGAAATTATTTTAAAATTTACAGTGTGAGCCGGGTGTGGTGGCGCACGCTTGTAATTCCAGCATTCGGGAGGCTGAGACCGGAGGATCCGGGTTCGAGGCCAGCCTCAGCTACCTAGTGAAGGCACTCCGCAACTTAGTGAGACTCGGTTTCAAAATAAAGAATAAAAAATAGGGCTGGGGGTATAGCTCGGAGGTAGAATGCCACCGAGTTCAATCCCCAGTACCGCAAAAAAAAAAAAAAAAAATTTACAGTGTGTTCATATAACGGAAGAGTAGGTAGCCTTTGAAAAGAATGAAGTAATGGGAATCCAAAATGTCACAAGGTATTTGTTAGGCTAAAAAAAAAAGGCGATTTGTATAAGCTTCTGATATAGGTTGCCAGTGTTGATTTGGTGCTGATGCTTTGTTAAAAGTTTGAATGCATACATATACGCTATTCTAGGAGTGATGGTGGTGGGGAAAGCTTTTGTAAGAGGAACTGGGGAGGAAATTTTAACTTTTCATTTTAATATATACAATTAAACTTTCAACTATATATATGTGATTTATTTGTATTACATGCAAATTTTTGTTTAATGTTAAAAAATAACTGATACATTATTTTATGTATGTAATGTGACCGTAATTAAAATCTACCTGGGTTTATATTTAACTGGTGATATAATTTCAGAGTGTGTATGTTCTTTTTTATTTAAGATATAATATTTGTACATAGTTCTGGGGCACAGTATGATCATTGATCCATGTATACAATACGTAAGGATTGGAACAGAGTAATAATCCTTCCATCTCCTCAAATGTTAATCATTTCAATGTGTTAAAGACTTTTGTACTCCCCTTTTATTTTGAAATAGATCGTAGATTGTTGTCAACACTGTTTTGCTGCTATCTAATCACTTTTTGTTGTCCTCCTCCCTTCAACAATTGTCTTTCAATGGGTCCACACTTGAGTCTTTGAAGTTGAAGAAAATAGAAAGACTAGATACATATGTAAACGCTTTATTTTTTATTCTTATACTGGTTCAAAGAAACCTCTAAATGTTAACCTCTAATTTCATGTAAGAAAATAATATCCAGAACAGGGAAAATTGGCAAAAGGTTTTAATTTTTATCCTTTTTCTCTGAAATTCATGAGTTTAATTTTGACAGCAGAGTGTTTAGCAGACACAGAGAGAACACCAGGGCAGGATGCACCAGCCTGTGCCTGAACTCTAGGAAAGGGGATGTGCTGAGTCCCAGTGCTCCTATAGCCAAGGGGTTAAAAGCAGTGGAGTGGGGTTACCTAGTGCAATTTGCTCTTCTACTAGCCACACAACAGGGTCAAGGACTTGAGAATAGGGGTGGAGGTTTACATAAAGGCAATATGTTGAGTAGTATAAACAAAGTTTCTCTTGTCCAGACAACCACAATAAACAGGGATCAGTGAGAATGAAAGAGGATTTTGCAGCTGGTCCAGTGTGGTTGGTGCTGAGTGGCAGAGACCAGAACAAAATTCTGGCTACTTCACAAGAGTGAGGCCAGAGGGACCGAGGGGAGAGGAGCCTTCCTTGGGGCTGGTGTGCCTGTGTGTTCTGGCAAGACTGATATGTTGCTGTAGCTATCTGATCATATTATATTTTCTATATGATAGCAAGTTTTTGGTTTTGTTGTCACAGAATTAAGAAAGAGACAACTTTAAAGTCTGATTATTCAAATTAAATATTTTTTCTGGCATTATGAATCAGAAAGATTAATAGGTGGCCATAAAAATGTGACATAAAAACCTAAGAGGTTACCATAAAATAGAATTATTTTTAATATAATTATTAACATGTTTCACAGGCGTTTTAGTTTATTGTGGGCTTTAAAAGAAGACTCCAACTATGATTCCAAAACACTCCTCATCCAGATTTGGAGAGCACTTTTATTTGTGATAATATGGTTTCTGCCACTAATCATTTAACATCTAAGAGGATAAAAAAATTCTGATAAAAATTCTATGTTAAATAAGTTGAATATAAAAGTGGATTAGGAAAATTTATTTTAAGAAATAACTTTATGATAATTCAATGTGTCAGGAAGTGTGTGGCTTAGCTATATGAAAGACATTCCTGTCAAGACCATCTTCTTCCCATTTGGGTGGCTTTTCCCACTTGGGATGGACTCTCCTGTGTGTACTTGTACTGTATCCTCTGCCTACCGCAGCAGGTCTTCCCAGATTTGGCAGGACAGCACACTGAAGCCAGAGATTTGGCATTCTGGAGAAGCCATTCTTCTCCGTATTGAGATTAGCCTGGATTCATTCCAGGACCATATGATAATTCTTTAGAGTTCAGTTCAAGTTCAACCCTAGTTTTTTATTGAGTGTATATAGATAAAATGTCTTTCCTATTTTGTTGTATCTCACCATCCCTTTCAAGATCAGTATACTCCTATCAAATACAAAATGAAATCTCCAAATCAAAGGCTAAAAGTCATTCTAGGTAAGGGAAGCTGACACAGAACCAGGCTACTTGTGTCCAACTCAGATGGTTTGCATAGGAAGAGTGGTCCTTGGTGTGTGTTAGTCAACTAATGTGCAAAGGCTCCTTTTGCTTATTATCTTGCCAGTGATTTTTCCTAAGAAGGACATTGGTAGCATTCTATTTTCAAGGATCATTAAAGGAAAGAAGGAGAAGTTTTGAAAGGGAAAAACAAAACCTTTATTCAGTCTAGAAAAAAATAAATTTAAAGTATGGACTGAAGATATTTGTAAGAATCAATATAAAATTATTGGAGTACAATGTCAGTATTTTTTCAGTAATATGACTAGTTTATAGGAATTTATGTTGCTATCACATGAAAATATGTGAGCAAGAGATCTTCGATTTCTCTTAAACCTTCATGGATAGATATAAGACTCTCAATTGGATTAAAGATTTTTAAATATCCTATGAAAAGTGATATAAATTCTTGAAACACAAAGTCTGGGAATTACTTCTGCTTGTGATTTCAACATAGAAGAAATACAGTTTTAATTAGATTTGTTTCCTCCTAAAACAAGAGTTTGAGAAAGACATGGTGGATAACATTAAAATTGATACTTGTATTAGCTCAACAGAAAGATTTTCTGAATAAAGTGTCTACTAATGAAGGGTACCTATGACTGAGAACTCTTCAAAAGAAGGTCTTATAGCATTACATAAGGAGTGTGGACATTAGTTGGCAACCCTGAATTTAAGTTCATTTCTAAGATGCAATTTTCTTTTTTTTTTTTGCGGTACTGGGGATTGTACTCAGGGGCATTCTACCTCTGAACTACACCCCAGCCCTATTTTTTATTCTTTATTTTTGAAACAGAGTCTCACCAAGTTGCAGAGTGCCTCACTAGGTAGCTGAGGCTGGCCGCAAACCCGGATCCTCCGGTCTCAGTCTCTCGAATGCTGGGATTACAAGCTGCGCCACCACGCCTGGCTCTAATATGCAATTTTTATATTAAATTATGGTACGAGTCAGAGGAAAGTTTGGATTAATATTTACAGTTTTTTTCTTCAGGAGATGTAACGCATAAACTCAAGATGAGTCTCTGAATATGCAGGATGATAATTCTCAGGTCATTCTTATGGGACATTCTAAAATTTTTCAAGTTATAAATGTATATTACTTATTATATAAGAGCTATATATGTTTTTATTTTAAGCTGTTTTTTTATTTTTGAGTGCTAGATTTACTGAAGAATTATAAAAATAACAGAGTTCTCATATACCTTTGCTCAGATCCCTATCGATTGTTAATATTTTACATAGGCATGACATAGAGATTGTCAAGATTAAACAAATTATCATTGGCATATTATTATTATCTAAACCAAGAACTCTTTGTATTTCACAAGCTCTCATTATCATTCTTTTTCGCCAAGATCTTACCTAGGATATCAGGTTTTATTATGTCTCCTTAGTCTTCTCCAGTTTGTGAAATTTTCTGTCTTTCCTTGAGCATTATAAAGAGTACCAGTAAGAGTTTTGTAGAATTCCCCTCAGTCTTATTTTTTTTTTGATGTTTTGTTTTGGCTGGACTTAGTTTATAGATTGTTGTGAGGAATACTGCAGAGGCAAAGAGTCTTCGTCACATCAAATCAGAGACTATGTGACACAGTACAGCAGGACTTGTCATTTGACATTATCCTTTATACTTTGAGTAAGGGCTTGTCTGCCAGTTTCCTCCATTGTAAAGTAACTACCATAACTTTCCTAATTCCAATTTTTGGAGGAGAATCACTGAGTCAAGTTCACACTCAAGGAAAAAAGAATAAGCTTATCCTCATAGGGCAGAGGGATCATTTCCATATTTTGGGGATTTTTTCTGTTAAGACTTTTGTCAATTTATTCATTTATTCTCTTACTTATGGAAATTTGAACTTACACTTTTTATTTATTCTTTTGGTTTTATGCAACACTAATATTATTCATATTTGTTGTTAAAATTTTTGGTTTCATCATTGGGAGATCTTTCATGCTGGCTCTGTGTCCTTAGGGATGCTCCATGTTAGCTGGGTGAGGGGGCACATGTCACTAGTCCCATTGCATGGGAGGCTGAGAAGGTTTCAGACCAGACTCAGCAACTTAGCAAGACTCTTAACAACCTGGTGAGATTCTGTTTCAAAACAAAAAATATGAAGACTGGGATTGTAGTTGGAGGTTCCATTACCTCAAAAAAGGAAAAGTTTTGCCTTCTACTTGTCTGTTTGTTCCTTTGAGTGGTAGGCAAGCATCCATTATCTTCTGAAATAACAAGATGCTCCAGTTTTATCTTGTGTTTACCCTGTCCCAGCCCTAGAATCATCCATTTCTCCAAAGTTTCTGTTTGATTGTATTGGAGCATGGTATTTAGAAACCAAAATCTGTGTGCAAGGTGTGTATTGCTACTGGGGTATCATTGCTTCTCACCCTCTCAGCAAAAAGAGTCAGGAGATGAATGTATATAGCTACATGTACATCTTGAGTATATGCTGAGGTAAGCAAATTCTGACTTCTGTTCAAAGTTAATCTAGTATCACAGGACTATTTTTGTTATTGTTTCCCAGTAGTGCTAGGAAACATTTTTGTTATTGTTTCCCAGTAGGGTGGTCAGACCCAGTGCCTCATGCCTGCTGGGAAAGTGCTCTACCACTGAGCTGCATTCCAGCCTGTAGGATTATTTGACCTTGCTCTTTCTCTGGCTGATATCTATGTTACCATGGCTTATTTTTTCAAAACTTGCATACATGTAAAATAGTTTGAGATTTGTTAATTCATATCCCTGTAAGAAACAGGCTTAACTGTTGATATGTTGATAGGCTTTGAGGCTTTGTTTATTTTATTTTGTTTTTAGCCTCACAGTGTCCAGTCCAACCAAATACTGCTTCTACTCATATCTTTTTTTTTTTTTTTTTTTTGTGATACTGGGGATTGAACTCAGGGGCATTCTACCTCTGAGCTATACCCCCAGCCCTATTTTTTATTCTTTATTTTGAAACAGGGTCTCATTAAGTTGAGGAATGCCTCATTAGGTAGCTGAGGCTGGCCTCAAACCCAGATCCTCCGGTGTCAGCCTCCCAAATGCTGGGATTATAAGCGTGTGCCACCACGCCCGACGCTCGCTCGCTCTCTCTCTCTCTCTCTCTCTCTCTCTCTCTCTCTCTCTCTCTCTCTCTTTTTAACACTCCCTTCAATTACATTTTTCATTCATCTAGCCACATTTCTTGCAGTGCTCATACCATCCTTGAATCCATCGATCTTCTGTGTGCCTTTTTCCCCCTTTCTTCTTTTTCTCATTTTAATAAATTTAACTCTTTGTGGTGCATGCTTCTGTGTGTTCTGAAAAATTCATATAGTTTTTTTCTAGCACTTTAGTGGCATGCAGAATGATGTTTATACCCCGAAGTTTCCTCTGTGTGGTCCTCTGTGGTTAATGCCTTCATTCTTCTTAAATGTTGACCTGTTTTCTGCCCTATCACTTTTACTTTTCTTATTGTCACACAAATAGAATCACATTATGTGTTTCAGAGTTTACCTTCTTTCCTTTAGAAACATGGATTTCAGGCTCACCCATGTTATAATGTGAATCAATAGTTAATGTCTTCTTATTTCTCAATTGTAATTATGCCATGGTATAGATATATGACAGTTTGTTAATTCATTCACCATAAAAGAATATCCTGTCCCTTAGTGATTGTGAAGTAAGTTGCTACAAACCTTTGTGTACAGGCTTATAACAGGATGAAAGCTTTCAATTCACTTGAGTAAATATCTGAAAATGAAATTGCTGCAATATAATGTGTATTATACTTTACAAGAAATTTTATCTTCCAAGGAACATTTTTTGATGCTTTCTTACTAACAATGAATGAGAGTTCCTGTTGTTCTCACATTAATAGTTGTTTTGATTTTCCCATATGATGATGTCAGTTTCAAACAACAGTAGCACTTTAAATCTGTTCAATGCTTTATAAACATTGACTAATGAATTTATGTTTCTGTCCTTTCTGAATTCAAGTGCCCAATTAAATATCATTGTTAGCTATTAGCAGTGATGTGTAAAAATTTTCAGAGCTTAAAGATTAAAACTAATCTCAATATTATTATAAAATGTATTCATGATATGTTGTAGATTATGGCTTTACTAAACACCTAGTTCCATAATTACTAATTATGCCTAATATAATTTTATAATGCTTTGACATGTTACAAGTTCTCTTTAGTTAATAACTTCAAAAATCTATAAAATGAAGTATTATCACCATTATCTTTTAAAACTGTTTCAAGAAGTCTCTTTCCAGTTTTTAGTTTTGTTGGTAACCTTAATGCCTAGCAAGAATAGGTACTAAAATCCTAAATTCATATTAGTGCTTAATGAATAAAGGAATGAATAATCACTTTTTGTGTGATATTTTTATGGACCTAAACTATTTTTATATAATTTCCTTTTCACACTCAATCTCAATCCATAGTGCCATAAGAATTAAATTAAAAATTGGGCTTTTTTCCTGTATTTCACACTTTCAATGAACAAACATAATGTCTGTAAGCTTTATGCTGTTTCACTTGTTTGGTTGAAAGTATATTTGCTACTTTAGAACACAAAGAGATAGAAAAGGAGTTAAGAGGACTGAACCGATCCAGGGAGAAACTGAGCAAGATTTAGGAAAATAAGGCACAATAACTTATTATGATATGTCATTTTTGAGGATATTTTAGAGTTGATTGAAAAAGGAAAATAAGATTGAAATTTTAAAATATATTTATACTATGAAATACTTACTATTAAAAAATCAAGATGCTTTGACACTAATGGACAGGAATGGAGCAGTGTTAGTTACAGATAAAGTACTTTTGCATATTGTCTAGCCACAGTGAAGAGGGATTTATAAACCAGAGTTGAGATTTAACCTATAGAATAAAACAATATATTAGGATACTTATAAGCTCTCTTTCTGCACCAATATACTCATATTATTATTCATACCATGGATATTCATATTCATACCAAGGAATGATTTTTAACATGTTTTGTTTGCAGTCCTATCAATTTCCATTCAATTCACATTAAAAATTAATCTATGATGATTCAGAAACAACATATTGAAGTGTGAAAAGACCTTTCTATTGCATACCCCGGTTTGAAGTGTCTTTACCATAATATCAGTGATGGCAGGGTTGGTAGAATTTTCTTGCCACTCTTCCCAAAGCAAGAGATTTAAAATTTTTGAGCATTAGGAGAACAACAAATCTTATTCCTTCCGACTCTGTCCTTGAAAATCTTGTCACCCAACTATAATTAACCCCAAGAAAAGTTAAAACAAAATAAAAATCACAGTAAGATCTGGCAGAGATGGAGGACAAAAAGCCCTGAGGACAGGAACACTTCAGGGCCAGCTGCAGAAGGGCTGGCAGGCCATGAGGCTGGCACAGCCAGGAACAGCCTCTGTGGGGCAGAACAGAGTGTGGCCTAAAGCAGCAGCAGAGGTAGGGAATTCTTTCCTTCCTTTCTCTAATGACAAAGGATTTGAAACGAATACTCAAGACTTACATACTCTGGTTTCTCAAGTAGTACATGTAATGAGCTCTGCTGTCGGACCTTTGCTCATCGCTCGTGCTCCAAATAAACTCTACCTCGATGATGGGCAGCTCATTACTAGACTGGGTTATAACAAGAGATCACCCTGGTGAACCAGAAGACACGAGTCATGTTTTGGCTTCTTTTGCTACTTCATTTATTAGTGGAATATCTTCTATATCACAAATTCCATACTTATGTCTGTGTGTGTATGTAAGTGTACATCCAGTTAGCCAATTATCCTAAATATAGACACATTAGAGATTCCAGTTAGAGAATAATGGTGAATATTTTTATTTAATTCTGCTTTGAGAGTCCCAGCATGCTGAATAAACACAGATGTCACAAGCCTTTTCCATAGAGATGAAATTTACTTCAAAGGTCACTTATATCTGAATATACCAAGAAAAAAAAATTTCTAATTGGAAGATCCAAGCAGCCTGGTAGGTCCATAAAAAGAAAGTAGAGTCCTTCTGGTGTGGCTTAATAGCTGTGCATAAGCAGCTTCTGTACTGTCCCTGTTACCTGCGGTGTTCACTGTAAAATTGTGTCTATATTTCATTGCTCCATTGAGATAGAAGAGATAGTCCATTGCATTACTTAAGGAATTACTCATTATGTAACCAACAGAGACCCAAAAAAAGTGACTTAGAGTAGTTGAAGTTTATTTCTTTCTCATAAAAAAACATAAAACCAGGATTTCAGAGCATTGGAAAATTTTCTTTCAAGTGATATTTGAGGGGTGCTGTCGTTTCTTCCCCTAGTTTTCAGATTAGACTTTGGGCCCTGAGTGCCAGCTCCCATCCCAGGTTCCCTGAAGGGACGCAGGGTGGGATTTCCTCCTTAGATGTTTTCTGGACCCTCCTCATTAGGGTGGGGATGCTGGTTTATGGTTCACTCTATTCACTATCCTGCAAGTTGCCTGCTCGATTGAACATCCTGTTCTCCAAAATAGAATTCAGAGTGGAGGAAGCTGATCATCAGTTACAGGGAGAAATCCATGTTCTCTGTCCCTTGGCCTCTGCATTGACAAGTTGGTTCAAACTGGATAAAAAACTTGGACTTCTCTGGGAATCGTATCTTTACTTGTATGCTGGAAATAATATATATCTTTGCCAGTCACTTCACAAGGCATGGCAGATAAATGAAATTTTAATATTGGTACTTTAATATTTTCACAGATCTAGATAAAGTCCCTGCTAGCAATTCTTTGTCACATTTTATTAATCTAAAAATAAATTTTGGATGCTCCAAAAATAGTTAAAAAGTTATTAGGACCTCTTAAATAATACAATATATATGCTATATATTATATATATGCTATAAAGGTATAACCTTTATATTCTGTTTCATGAATGAAATGGTGAAATCTTCCCAGCACATTAGTAATCAGATCACAGACAGTATTAAGTTTGAATTTTATGTACCACTGCTACTCCTTATATGTTAGTGTGTGCTCTGGATTTGTAAGTTAGTTTCAACGTTTGTCGAGGAGAGCAGCCTTTGAAGCCAGGTCATCTGAGAGCAGGTAAGGGCCTGCAAGGAGGGCCAAGGCCCGTGGCCCCAGTTCCAGCTCTGCCAGGCTTCCAAGTCAGCACACTGGGCTTCAGAGGCTGCAGACCCAGAACTGGGCAACTCCTGTTGCTCCCCTGCAGGTCCTTGTGGGAACAGGATGGTTATGAACACCCAGAAGTTCTCTCTTCGGCTTCAATTCACACTGTCTTTGGCTCAAACTTCACTTCCTTTCAGATGAGATATTGCTCTCGACTTCTTCTCAAGAATGTTCTTGTCCCCCGACTTCTTCTCAAGAATGTTCTTGCTCCCCCCTCTCTCCGCACCTTTTCTGCCATCCTATGGTTCTTGTTGCCCTGTTCACAATTCAAGTCATCCAGCTTCTGAGAACAGAGAGTGTATTAAGAAGTATTTTCCAAAGAAACAGAACACGAATGTGTATGTGTGTATGTATGTGTGTGTAATTTATTTAGTATAAGTATATAAATATATTTGAATATAAATATATGTGTATATTTTATATTATCTATTACATATAAATATATACATGGTGTATGCATATTATTTTAAAGAATTGGCTCATGCATTGACATGAATTTTAGGTATGAGTGTTATTTTATAGAATTGGCCCCTACACGGGCATGAATTTAGGGAACTGGCTACATGTATAATTTACTTTTTCTAATTGCTTTGGAAAGAAAAAAAATGGGATATTAAATGAAAGAATAATAATGTTGGAGAAAAAGGGATTATGTTTTATCTGGGTGGGAAAAGAGTGCTTCCCTAAGGAAGTGCTTTCTCAATTACAAAGGATAAGAACAGGTCAACTTTGCAAAGAATGGAAAGAAAACACTCCAGGGACAATTTTGTACTGGAAAATCCTAAGAAAGTAAAATACTAGAAGTGGAAGGAATAAAGGCATGGTGAAGATTTCAGATGTAGGGAAGAGGAGAGGGAAGCCATGGCCTGGTTACTCCACAGGTTTAGTGATGCCAGGATGAGAGATGAGAAAAGATGATGCTAAGCAACTGGAATCAGGCCTGGGTGAAGGTCACTCTGTTTGCCAAAAATAACCAAAGGAGTAGCACATATGCTTCCCAGGCTTTGGAGGGACCTGGATGGAAATCCTGGGGTTCCTTTCTTCCTTCCTCCCTTCCTCCCTCCCTCCCTCCCTCCCTTCCTTCCTTCCTTCCTTCCTTCCTCTTTTTTATTGTGATACTGGGTATTTTTCAATGTAAGGTATTTGAGTGCAGCTTTTTGGGAGAAAATTAGACTCAGAACTCTGAATTGTAGAAGAGAGGTCTAGTCTACACTGTAGATAATCTGGATGAATCATAGATACTACGATGGTAGTAACTCATCCCTCCAAGGGACTTGACCTGCCCTTCCTCAATGGGCAACAAGGGTGGTGAACTCACAGCTACCGTCAATCACTTCTAATTAAAGACTTAGAGACAAAACTGTAATATATAAAAATTGTTTCAGTTATATATCTATTGATTTAATTTTTAAAGTGAGAATATCAGAGTCAACAAGGTCTAGGGTCAAATCAATGATTTGGGGAAAGTTAAGTCATACAGTCTATATTTAGATGTAAAAACCAATAATGTTACATACAGTTTGAATGAATTACTAAGTGCTGTGTGTCAAAAGAGTGTCTATATCTCCCTCTTCAGGAGTCACCTAGTTTTCTAGGGAATCTACCAAAATTATCATTTTAACTTTGGAAGGGATGTTTTCAATTTTATAACTTTTTAATTTAAATTCAATATAAATACAGAGAAGCAAAATATCAATATATACCTCAATGTGTCAATAATAGGCCTGGATGAATTTTGTAAGCTGAATTCTCTCAGGTAACCAACAGCACATGGAGAAAAAGAACATTCATTACTCAAAACCTGGACATTTCCTTGTTTACCTTTCCAGTCTCCGTTCCTGGTCAAGAATAATCACTACCCTGGTGTCTAAGAATGCAGGGTGGTCTTGCCTCCAAACATTTCTTTGATATGTATAAAGCAGGCTTACTCAAAGAAAACATAAGCACACCCAGCTGGACTCTCAGAAAATTCCTAGCATGTCTACCCAGTAGGAAATATTTTACTCTTGCAAATCTATTGGGCTATAACTCTAATCTATTGGGAGCTCACTAGTGTAAAGAAAAGAAAACATTTGACTTTGATCAAAAAACAAAAACAAAACCCTTGAGATAATCTTGTCATAGGAAATAAAAAGGTGAATATTTACTATAAGACCTATTGATGTTGAATATTTACTATAAGAATTTTTTGGAAACTATTAGAATGTTATTTATTTTTGCCATTCTAATAGTTCTTAAATAAAAAATAGTTCATATTTTCCAAAATTATAAAATGTATGTAATTCCCTCTGGGATGTTAAAAGTTCAAAAGAAACTAGCATTCCATTTTTATTTTTATTTTTGTAAAGATACTTTTAGGATGTCTGGGTTCTGCTTAGATTTATATATATTAAACAAAATTCAATCAAGGTACAAAAAGTATTTGTCTCAGAATGTCCAGAACAGTTTGTCACAGTCCCCTCTCCTATAATTGTGTGAACATTGACAAGCTAATTTTTGTCTCTAAGCCACTGTTTCTTCCTCAATAAAACAGTAATAGCACTGCCTTCAAGGGACTTTGAAAGCACTGAATGATATGTCACAGTGTGTGGCACAATATAAAAGCTTCAAATTATATTACTAAATGTATATTTATTATTTTGCATACTGCCATATATATTTTAACTTATAGGTAGATCTAATCAGATCCAAAGTGATTATATAATGTGCATCAGTGACAATTTTTTTATTTCATAAATTCTCAGAAATACTATGCCTATCTCTGTGTGTGTGTGTGTGTGTGTGTGTGTGTGTGTGTGTGTGTGTGTGTGTGCTTCAAGGGAGAAATTAACTTTACAAAGAAGTCCAAATGTTAGAATTAGGCATTCAAATAGCCTGTGAAATACACTCTATTATGATAGAGATGTATTCTCTTAGTAAACTTGTCAGGCAAATGAGACATTTTAGATGTTAAAAACACATGGGCTGTTTAAGGGTGGATGGAAGAAGAAAATTGGCAGTACCCAGTGAAGAATATGATTATCTGAAAGAAGTTGTGGGCTGTAGCCCAGGGTCTTAGATAAGCTCCCTTTGCTTTGCTGACCATGGGTCAGATTATTCCTTAGCACACCTAACACTTGGATTTTCCCAATCCATTTTCATGGTTCCTGGATTCCCTTTCCCGTGTTGTTTTCTAGGTTTTGAATGTTGTGGGATTTTGCCAGGTCTCTGCTTTCTGAAGGATCCTATTTTCCATTGGTTCTCAATGAGAAAGCTGTTTCTGCATTCAAAGGACCCGAGTCTAGTTGCCATCTCCCCATCCACTCCATTTAACCTCATCCAAATCTTCAACATCTTTCAGATGTAGTTTTGGCATCTTTATGGGAGGGAAAATTAAACCCAATAGATTTTGTTTTTGTTTTGTGTGTGGTACTGGGGATAGAAGCCAGTGGCATTCTACCTCCAAGCTACACCTCCAGCCCTATTTTTTATTCTTTATTTTGAAACAGTGTCTCACTAAGTTGCAGAGGGCCTCTCTAAGTAGCTGAGGCTGGCCAAGAACCGAATCCTCCAGTCTCAGCCTCCCAAGTACTGGGATTACAAGCATGCACCACCATGCCTGTCTTGAATCCCATATATTTTGATGAGGATTAAAATGAGTCTATTTTAGAAGCATATTTCCATGTGCTCATACAAAAAAAAAGGATCAAAATTTAGATTAATATCTATTTTTTCTAGGTCATTCTTATGTTAATTGAAAAATAATCAATGTAAAACCCCCATCTATTGCACCTCTTATCTATTTTTCCACCCTGTGTTAACCAATAAAAAATAAAAAAATAATAAAAAAGATGGCTTGGTAGAAGAATAATGACTAATGTATACACAGTGTTGTAGCCTGAATCAAAAACTTGGTTATACTGAATTTGTTTCAAGACCTGATTTCTTATGAACTTCATGAAGCATAGCCTTCATTATCTTTTCTTACATTCAAGAACTCATTTCTAGATTCTGCATGCAATTTTTATTTTTAGTTCATATTTTTCTTATGAGACCCACCAAAAATAAGAAGCCTCCTAAATGATTGGTTCTGCTTTCTATAATTCCTTTTCTTCTCTGATTGAAATCTTCACTCCTTTCCCTTATCGAACCACGTGGTTAGATTAGGTCAGGAATCTGACCCTTTCCTACTCCATCCCTAAATCCATGCACAGGAAACCATTTCTAAAGATAGAAGCATGAAAGAGCAGCTGTGTTTGGCTACAGATTACTAGAAGGTGACCCCAAGGAGTGAAGAGACTTATCTCTGGGGGTGGGGTGCAGACATGGATGGAGAAACTGAGTTCTAACAGCATGATCCCATTACCCTGTGATTCCAGGTCCTCCCTATCCTTTGTGTTAATTTATTCCACAAGTTGTAAGATACCGTGGGAATGATCAATTCTCATAAGATGAATCCGAATTAAGATCACATAGCTGGTAAAAGGTCACTAGCACCCACCCTGTGTTAACCAATTTCTATCTTCCTCTGAATTTAAGATAATATTTCAGCAGCGTTAATGTTTTAGAGGGTGGAATGAGTCCATATTGCCTACCTTTCAAGTTCCGCACTACCCCATGCATTGACCTGGAAACATGTACAGCTTGCTCACATATTCTCAGTGAGAGTCTGCATGCAGAGAAACATTGCTGTCCATGTTCTACTGGCTTACTATTCCCAACAGCAGGGATTGAAGTCAGAGCACTGTGGTGTAAAACTTGAAAACGGCTTGGTACAGTAGGACTCAAAAGACTCCAGTGAGTCATCAAAGAGACAGGATACTTGAAAAGAGTGCTACCTGAGGAGTACTGTTTTTGGATAAAAACTGGTGATTGATTTCCCAGGCCTAACTATAGGCAGTTCCAGCCCCAACCCAGTCTGGTGCCCTGCAAGGCCTTTCTCTGTTTGAAGGGAGAGAAATTCAGTTTGTCATACCTATTTATATATGGGAGAATCAGAAAGAGTTCAGTTATTCAAGTTTTTATAAACTTGTTAATATGTAACGTGTTTTCTTCTGTAATATACATGTCGATTTTTTGGCAGTGTTCTTATTACCTTTTTTCTTTTTGCAGTCAGATTTATAAAAGCACAAGTGACACACAGTGAAATAAAACCATTTTACTACATGGTTCTGTGTTTTACCATGTGTACATGCATGTACCTACTCAAATAATCAAGATATAAACTAACTCCATCATCAAAAAATTCCCCAATTATTCTTCATGGTCAATTTCATGCCCCATATCAGTAACCACTATACTCTGTTATAGATTTTTTGTTGATTCTGAATACAAATCTGTAGTCAGAAATATAAAAAATTCAGTGTTAGGTGAATAATGAATTTATCTCAGTTTATTGAAGACTCTAAAACAATCTCTGAGTAGGACTAGCTATTTTTATAACCTGTCTGACCACTTCATCCATTGCCTTTGAAGTCGTTCCTTGATAAGTATTTTTCAAAGTGAACAAAATATTTAAAAAAATTAAAGGTAGCTGAGGCAAAGAATGTTATTCCATACTGTGGAAAGTCATTCATTATCAATGATTTGATGCATAAGAAGTAGGTATGGGTAAGAAAACATCCCCAATTTTTAGATACTGCAACAACTTAATTCAGATCTCCACAATCATTGGTGAAAACTTTTGCTGCAGGGGAATACTGTGGTTTTAGAGTCCTGTTCTTATTTCCTTTCCAGTTCCCATGTGTTCTCTGGATGAGGACCATCGGTAGCTGTTCAGTATCAGGAATACTGTTGATTTACCTTACTTGCCCTTCACACCCTGAAACTGTGACCACAAGTGAGGGGCACTGGGCAATTGCATGACTGGCAAGTTAACTCTGGTTGTTCACCATAGAAAAGTCTGACTTTGGGAAGAAGGTCAGTAGACACCAGTCACTCCTGACTTTCACTCATCTCATAAAGAAGCCATTGTGTCATGGCAATTTAAACCCAAACTTCTAGGGCCAGCTTCTAGGGCCATTTATAAAGTCTTCTATGATCCTTCAGAAAAAAAAAAAAAAAAAAAAAAAATCTTTGGACAGTATAGAACGTTTCTTTTGCCAAGTGAATATGTCATAGCCACATGTCTCCTTGTCTGCTGCATGCCTCTGTCTTCCCCACACAGGGTCCAGGCAGCTGAGATCTTCCCCAACTGCAGGCAAAGAATTGCATGGTAGTGATCAGCACTCACTGGTAACTGTAGCTCCACACTGCTACTGGAATTGTATTTGAACAAGATTGTTTAGTAGGCCTTTTAGGTAAAACATTAAAAATGACTCTTGAGGAAGGCTTTGCTACATAGGACTTTTCATTCTTTACAGAGAAACACACAACATGCCCATATTAGACAGATGTTTTTTTTTTAGAAACAGTCAAGAAATATGTTATAGTTAGATATAAAATGTCCCCTAAAGGGCTCATTTATTAATATGTGGGGCCAATGTAATTGAGTCATGAGGATTGTAATCCTAGCAGTGGATCAAATCATTGTAATGTATTTATCTGCATTGTGGCTTAGGTTGGTTGGGTGTATTAGAAGAGGGTGTGTTTCTGGGAGTACAGCCTTAGGGTTAATATATGGTTCCTCCCTCTGCTCTTTCCCTTGATTCTGGCGTCCATGATGTGAGGAGCACTGCCCATGTGCTCTTCCTCTCTCTACCTCCCACCACCATGACCTGAGATGCAAGGTCCCCGGCCTCACATGAACCCAACACCATAAGAAAATAAATCTTTCCTCTAAGTTATGTGATCAGTCTTTTAGATTATAGCTGTGAGAATTCTGACTGGAACAACGTATATAGAAGTACTCCACAGTTCTATATAATTCTTAATACATAGTTTTATAGGACAAATGAATGGAAACTACACACTACTGGAGCAGGAGCATTGTACTAGATAGGTTAGGATCATTTACAAATGAAATTAACTCAGCAACAACTCATATACACTTAAAAGGAAGCATAGACATGAATATATTGCATCCAATCATGCAATAAGCTTTCTTTAAGTAACAGTTACACTCTCCTTGCTTATTCTAAATTAAACATGCTGGAAACGTTTGTAATAATATATACTTTCAAAAGGATTGGAATTCTAATCATACATATGTATTTTATTTTGGTTTTGTTATTGTTGAACCAGTGACTAAATCCAAGGCATTCTACCTCTGAGCTGCATGTCTAGGCCTATTTTATTTTTATTTTAAAGGGGGTGTTCCAGGGTGCTTAGTGTTTCACTAAATTGCTGAGGCTAGCTTTGAAACTGCAATTCTTCTGTCTTAGCACCCCAGGTTCTGGGGTTATAGTTGTGCACCAATCAAATACCTCCTTATAATGTATACAAACCTAGTAATATATAAAGCCCCCAAATTCATAAATGAAGATTTGATAGACCTGGTATGTACAGAAGTAAAAGGAATTGAATTTCACCAACTAAGATAAAATAAGTGCACTGTATTGACTCACCAGTGAATATACAACTGTTTGTTTTTTATTTTTTTAACCTGTTTTTGGCTTAAGAAACAAGCAAAAATGCTAGCATGCTGGATAGATGTCTGGGCTTTCAACCTAAGCTTTGATCTCTATTTTATTACCTCAATTCATCTTATCAAGACCATCTACAACTTCCAAGGGAGCTGTACTTTACATTTCTTGAGATGTCAATGTTTTATTAAGGGATACATCTGTAATCCTAATAGCTGGGATACTGAACAAAGAGAATTGCAGGTTCAAGACTAATCTCAGTAATGTAGTGAGACTCTGGGCAACCTAGTGAGACTATACTTCAAAAAATAAAATTTAAAACAGTTTATGGGTGTAGCTCAGAGATAGAAATGAGAAAGTGTGTACTGATCAAATCCACAGCCTCAGGAATCAAAGGAGGGAGAAACAGCACACTCCCGTCATTGACTGTCATGAAAAGGAAGTCCGGTATTTGTAGGTAAGCCCAGAATGGTTAGACTTGACTTACCTTTAAGTAAATTGACACATGAAAAATGTCTGTATGAAGATTATTGAATGAGGAGAGTAAATGTATATTTCACTGATCAGCACAAATAAGCAAACACCAAAGCAAAAATAAGTAGCCATAAACTATGTCCATAAGAGTGAGACATTCTGATTTTAGATAAATTGCCTCTCAAAGCAAATTTATCACTGTCTGGCTACATAAATATGTATAGGCTCGTACTTCACATATGAAAATGAAACGGCTGCACAATAATCCTTTCCACAAAATGAAGCTTGGGGAAAGTTTTTCTGACTTTACATTTCTTTCATAAGCTTGATCCTACCAGTGGAAGGAGGAATAGGACATTTTATTTTTACTTCAGAAATTTCGATGCAAGTACATTTTAACAATACTGTATGATCCATGGTCCAATTCATGAGTGAACATTTTAGTTCTTTCTAAGATTATACATTAGGAACAGGGCTGCACAAGTTAGAAAAGAAACATATTTATTTTGTAATTTGAATGCAGAATGCACTAGTCTTGTATCTAATTTTTATTAAGGACACTTCACTTTGTTTACTTATATATTTAAGAATTAGTGTGGAATGAATGTGTTCCCTGAAATTCACGTGGTGGAACTGAGTAGCTTGCTTGATCGTGGTAAAAAGGGACAGCAGAAGGGGATTAATGTTGTATGAAACCCTCATGAATAGACTGGCAGCCTAATATCCCCCTTCCTCTGCCCTACAAGGACAGGTGACCTTCCTCTGGAAGAGAGAGAAGCATGATGCCAGCCCACACACAGAAAGAGCAGCCCTCCCCAAACCACAAACCTCCTGGCACCTTTATCTTGGGGCTCCACCCTTCTGAACTTTGAGAGATAGTTCTCTATTACTTATGAATTACCTAATCTGTGTTATATCTTTGCAGAAGTACAAATGGACTAAGTGAATATCAGATGGTTATAGCATGGCTGTTTAAATCAGTGCCAATTAACCTCCAAGCAGTGACTGCCACCTGTACAGGTCCCATCTCTTTTTGATGGTTCAGGTGTGTGTCTGTTGTCTTTGCATTTTGTTTACATCATGCTCAAGGACTTCCTTTAATGTTTTTTACATGGCGAGTTTGTTGATGACAATATATTTCAACTGTGAAAAATGTTTTCCTAGCTATTTCTTCAGAATATAGTGCTTAACATCTTTGTTTATTAAGATTTAAAAAAAATTATTTGCAAATAAAGAATGAAAGAAATGCTTATTCAAAAACCTTTTTAAGTCTTAGGTTCTGTATCATGTTCAGAGAGTCTCTAATATACTAAAATACTATAGTAATTTTTTTTTCAGAAATTTCATGTTGACCTGTTAACTTTTTTTGTGTCAAATTGACTCATTTTGATGTAGGGAATGAATCTGAGATATTTTCCCAAAACTATCTTGCTAATTGCTCTTCTTATGTGAAATGAGGGTGCCATCTTGTATAAGGTTTGACATCATATGTGGATTATGTGTCCTACTGATCTATCTATGTGTCAGCACCAAAAGGCCAACTTGTGTGTCTTGAGACCATGTTTCAGTGACTGTGGTCCTATGAGTGACTTTAATGATGTGGATTCAGCTGATGTTACCATGTTACATGCATGCGGCAGGATAGATGATCACACATGCATTTTATTTCAACCCAAACCATAACACCACCAAAAACTACCAGGAAACCACATCATGATAGCCGCTGTCTTTATCTTTGATTGATCCCACAAAAAGTTGTCAAAACCATTTTAATATCACAACTTTTCTCTAGTGATTCTATATTAGATTTAAATCTAAAAAAAATTGTAAGTAAATGATAGTCTATGAGTTTGGTTATAAATATTTTATAGTAACATTATTTCCCTTGACATGATATTTCATAACTTTTTTTGTTAGCAAGTGAGTTTTTCTGAATCCTATCTTTTAACTTTTTTGTGATTTGAAAAACATGGATGTTATCACACTGATATGATTTGTTGGTCATTTCCAGCATTAAGTTAGAAATGTCAAACTTGGGTAAGACTTTCCCATTCTTTGACAGCTCAGCCCAACCTTGGAGTTATTTCATCCTACCATGTTGGTGTTTCACTGAGGCAACAAGATGCACGTAGTGTTCACTTGCTAATTTGAAGCTGACCAATGGAACATTGTTTGAGTTGGTAATAATTCATGTAATAGATTTCCCAGTTAATCAGACACCATTAATTTATCGTATTTGAAGCAGAAAGAAATTCAGAGCGATGCACGCAGCCATTCTCTTTGTATAATCACCCACCTCCATTGCTGTGCAGTAACTCACAATCGATAGCCAGTCACATCAGATTAGCATCATGGGTTTAGTGAGCGCACTGCTGTCCCATTGTCAGGCGTCTTAGGAAATGAGGGCACTGCTTTGAATTGGACAGTGCACATGTTTAGCCTGAATTAATGAAAGGGCCTCAGTGGCAAACAAATCCTCAGTTCAACAATGTGCATTTTATAAAATCACTTCAAGCTACCAAATGTCCTTATGATTTTCATGATTGTAGGAATTAAACTCTCAAGTCACTTACTCTCTCTACAAATATGACCACGTTTCTCTATGCATCACTTACTTATTCCTATTGAGGGCTTTTTAGAATCCAGACTCTCAGGTCTTCAACTCATCTCATCCAATTAACTTGCCCTTTTCCCTGCCTTACCCACTCATTCAAACAGTTATACCCTGGGCCGTGATCAGTACCAATTCAAGTACCCCAAAATATTATTTCTAAAATTGCATTCACCTCCTACTGGCTCCTGTCTATTCATATCACCTCCCTATGCTGTGACCCTATTGAAAGTTTCACTCTAACCCATCTTCAAAGCACTGACTTGCCACCAGTTACTAACCACCACCCCATTTATTTTGCATGTCCTATTTGATTTATCAAGTTCAAATTAAATGTTCAATTCTTATCCCATTTATATTATCCACAACCTACTACTTTTGTTTCTTGATAAGGCAATTAAAACTACTTAAATTCGTATCTGTCACCATTCCACTTCCTATACCCTGGAAGTTATTGTTATTAGAGTAAACTGTTTAACAATACTGAAAGGTTATCTTTTTAATTTCATAGTTCTGACTTCTGTCTAATAATTAATTGTGATTTCTTTTCCCATTCAATCCTTTCCTGATACTTCATCTCTTATCTATTTACTTCCAACACACAGCACTGTTTCCCCCATCCTTATTCAGTAGAAAATTATTATTTTGGGGGGTGGGGTATCCTATTGATTGAATCTAGTTACAATTTAACTCTGAGATATACCCTGAGCCCTCCCCCTTTTTTTGAGACAGTACCTTGCTTGGTTGCTGAGAGTCTCACTAAGTTGCTGAGGCTGATCTTGAACCTGCAGTCCTCTCGTCTCGGCCTGTCAAGATCTGAGATTAAGGGCCTGTGCCCCCACACCTGGCTCAGTAGAAAATCTTACCCTTTACCCACTAGAGACAATTGATGTCTTTGATGCCTTCCTGGATATTAGCCCCCCACACACTGTTTTCTCCCTTCTTATTATGGTGAATACTCCTCATACCAGGGAAGACTGGATCCTCAGCCAGAAGATTTGTCTTTCTCACTGTTTGCCTCTTTCAACCTATTCTCAGCACTGCAACCAGAGGGATCCTGTCAACAAGAAAAATCAGGTCAGATGCCTGGATCACAGCACTGTTGAATAACTATAGAAAATATGCTGGTTTACTCTGCAATAATCAATTTCCCCTCAAACCCTACCAGCAGTCCTTTGCAGTCCACTTGAGTTGCGCACCACTGTGAGGACATGCTAAATTTTATCTACCAGAACTGCTTTCCTGCTTCTGAAATAGAAATAAAGCATTCTCTAATGTTATGACAATATTCTCTATTCTTTTTTTTTTTTTTTTTTTTTTTTTTTTTTTTTTTTTTTTTTTTTTTTTTTTTTTTTTTTTTTTTTTTTTTTTTTTTTTTTTTTTGCGGTACTGGGGATTGAACTCAGGGGCATTCTACCTCCGAGCTACACCCCCAGCCCTATTTTTTATTCTTTATTTTGAAACCCAGTCTCACTAAGTTGCAGAGTGCCTCACTAGGTAGCCGAGGCTGGCCGCGAACCCGGATCCTCCGGTCTCAGCCTCCCGAATGCTGGGATTCCAAGCGTGCGCCACCACGCCTGGCTCTATTCTTCATACATATATATGTGTGTGTGTGTGTGTGTGTGTGTGTGTGTGTATGTGTGTGTGTATACATATACAGAAATATATTTCATATTTCTGTATATATAAACATATGTCTGCATATATGTTTATGCACACATATCTGTACTTCTTTCAATTTTTCAGAGCCATTTGTCATTTTTATCATGGAGATTCTAAAATTCCTGGCCCTTCTTTTTCTTTATCTTAAAGCTTTTGGTCATTTCTCAGCAGAGTGCTTGCAAAACTTCCATCCTGGTGAACGTGGCTGTATTCTTCAAGCATTGCAGCTGAGTATCCTTGGAGAATTCAAGTCCAGATTTATACCCATGTGAATTCATGGTGCTGATTTCGCCAGGGCCACCATAGTACTCACTGACTTTAATTTGCACGACAGTTCTCTTTCACCTCCTATGCAGCAACTCTTTTATATGTTTTTATTCCTCACACTCAAATAGTCTCTTCTTTTTCTTAGCAAATGACCTTAATTTATCTGCAAGGACAAAGAGATTACTTAGGTAAAAGCATCCAAAGCTACACTCTTACCTACATCACTCTTTATTCACAGACAGAAATTTTATCAGGGTGAAACTCAGATATCTGTAAATCATAAAGCATATTCTTTGTCTCAGTAAATCGTAGTGCCCCACCCCAGCTCATTTCTCTTACTTGTTTTGTTTAAAGAATTTTCTGTCTATCTAAGAATATTGCAGTGTCTCTGAAAGCAAGGTAATGTTTCCTTGCATATCATTTTTATCTTTCTAAACTGAGAGAGGATACATTAATTATTAACCAATGAATTAACTGATTTACTAGCTGATTTCTCTCAGCCAGTAAATATAAAACACTTTCAGCTAAAGAAGATATTTTAGTTCTCTTATAATATTTAAGTATCTTTCACAAGAAAATAAATTTTTAGTATGGTTTTGCTATATGTCTATCTACAGCATGTCATAGGTCAGGAGGATGTGGGCTCCTGAAATCAGAGGCTGGACAATATCTTTGGAAGAGGATTGTGGAACCCATTTATATAGTTGTCATCCTCACTTATGATTCAGAAAATTGTGCCACATTGTGAAGGACTTGGAGGTGCATAGAAATGTTGAGCACCACTTAGGTTATTCAAAGCTACATTGTTCTTGTTGGAGGTGATAGCGTGGTCTTATCTTCATACATGGGGTGATGGTATCAATGTACGCTACTCACCACATTAATACCAGTTTTCCTGCAGGTTGGAGCCTGTTCCCTGGTGTTTGCAGGGATCAGAGCAAGCATGTACTTAAGCTTGAAGTGAGACCTTTCAGAGACAGTCATAACCGAATCGTGATTTCCATGCTCTGGCAATTGTGTGTAAGGGCATGTCAGCATCTCCAAGATAATGGAGGATATAAATAGGGATTCTTTCACAAGGTGTCATTGATACTGTCACCTAGGGCCCCATGCTAGAGGTGGTGTCTTGTGGTCACAATCTTGAAACACTTACAATATTATCTAATTCTGAATTTTACTTAATTCTGACAGATCAATGCTAGAGTCTTGGGGTCTCAAGTGTGGTCCAAACTCTCATGACCTCCCTGGTTCAGCTTCCTGGCTGATGGCTGAACTGACCACCAAGCTTCCCTGTCCCTGTCCTGTCTCTGTGGCCATTTCTGTCTCCACCTAGAGAAGTGGAGGCTCTTCCCCTGGAGAGTTTTAGGGATATGAGAGATAGACAGGTACATTTTGCCTCTACTTCTATGTCCCCTGGGGACTTGAGTTCAGTGGAGTAGTGTGGCACCTGGGGCTGAAATTGATAGTAAGGCCCTCGTCATCTCATTCGAGGCTGACAGAGACATTGTCTATTGGAGGAACAGCTTCCCAGTGACTCAACCACCCACAATTCAGGCATCACTGAGAGCATAGAGCAGGGAGTTTTCAGGAAAGATGACTTTATTTTGAACTGAGACCAGAGAAGTATGTAGGCAGCCCTGTCTATGTGTCAAACATGTATTCATTTAAAAAAGTGTTTATACTTTTATGATGAGAGTAGGTTGATGAAAGCATGTGTACAAATGCTACGTATATCTGTGTAGAGTTTAAAGAAACACATTTTCAACTGGATAAGCATAGAAAGACAAAGGGAAGTTTGGATACTTAAGAAAACAGCAATATATTCTTTTTTTTTTCATTACCGATGATTGGATTGAGGGACATTCTACCTCAAAGTATATAACTAGCCTTATTTTTTACTATTTCTTTTAAATTTTTTATTGGTGCATTGTAATCATACATCTTTGTTAGATACAAGTTGGTAGAGGCATACATACACACATATTTCTTTTAACCTTTCTCCAATTCCTGCTCCATTCCCTCCTCCTCCCTCCTTCTCAAGTTCAGTTTAGTGATAGACTTTGATATGTTTGTGAATGAACATCATGTGCATTAGGGTGTTTCCCTCCCTCCACTATCTTCACTTTCAGTTAAGTCACCTTCTTTGCTCATCTAAAGTTTCTCTTTCTTCATCTAGAGTCCTTCTTATGACCTACTTTCTCCCTAGCTTCCAGCCAAGATGAATGACTATGGGATATGTACACAATGGAATTTTACTCAGCCATAAAGAAGAACAAAATCATGTCATTTGCAAGGAAATGGATGGAACTGGAAAACATTATGTTACGTAAGGTTAGTCAACCACAAAAAGTAAAAAAAAAAAAAAAATCATATGCTCTCCCTAATATGCTCTTTATTTTTTGAAATAGGGTCTCACTATGTCATAGAGTTCCTCACTAAGCAGCTGAGAATGGCTGCTGCGAATATGTGATCTCCTGTCTCACCCTCCCAAGTACTGGGATTATAAGCAAGTGCTACCATGCCCAGCTAAAGCATCAATAGATTCTATAAGGGAAAAAAGATAAGAATCAAGAATGTGGGTATTTTCATGTTTGAGTATGAGATGATAAAAACTATGAAAGCATGTGTTTTTAAAACATCTTTGAGGCAAACAGCCTCAAGAAACTGGCAGTTTTATACTGTGATTCCAGGCAAATTATCTGTGTTTCATGTTTTCTTAATTGTGTTATAGTGCCACCAATATTATGTCTAGATAAATTAGACCTATACTTTTCTATTTTTTAAATCTCTAGGAGATTATTCAAATACAGACATAAGTATTAGGTACATACTAGTCCAGGGGGGTAGGACAAATATGATAAACTCTAGCTTTTCAAAAATCAAGTTAAAGGCAATCTTTCAATCACACTACTACAATTCCTATTGTTTGACAGGTGGCCCAGTAACAGATCCTGTTTTTACTGACTTCATCTAGGAGACCAGAAAGCTCTTGAGTGTCTCCTATTAATGCACATAACCCAGAATCAGTACAGACAGGATGTATCTCAGTAACTTCCTGTGAAATACTGTCTGAAAGTTTCAAGTGCCCAACCACTTTTTTGGTCCATTACCTCTTGGGACTAATTCATGAAAATTAAATGAGATATTAACTTATAGATCAAAGTCATATGTGCCACCCCAGGCAGGAATTTGTTCACATTTGCCATTCTGCTTGAAATCTCTTCTTGCTTGGGTAGTCTGAGTTGAACCCCCAATCTCTGGAGCTGCTGACGATACCTCCCACTAGAATGTTCTATTAGATAGAGGCCTGGTTACTGACATTTACCTGGAAACCAGTCTCTGCTGAGTGCTGTGATAGCAGTCAACACATTGCAGAGATTTTTGTTCAAATCAGGACCAGGTAACTGGGCTTGGGATGGTTTAATTCATGCAGATATTACTTCTCTTATAATTTTGCTACCACAAAACTTTCCAAAGATAAATGTTGTAGAGCTGTGGAAATGTGAAATGAGGAAGCAAGTACAGGTTAAACAAGATGGTTAGAAAAGTAACACAGAAATAAGTAATCTTTTATTTAGAGGCCATTATTGTACATACTAGGGATGTTTTCAAATATAGGAAAGCATTTAAAAATAATGTTAACACTCAGAAAGGAACATGAACACTCATAACAGTAACTGCATGCCTACAATTTGTGGTATCTCAATATTGACTTCTAATCTCAGAATCCTATTCTCTGCCATAAAGATAATTAAGGGATTCTAAGTAGTATTTTTTTGTTTTAAATCCTCAGACAAAAAGGGATGTCACTCCAGTACAGGATAGGGTTCTTACAGTTTCCTTCTGACAAGGGTTTGGCAAATCTTCTCTCCAATTCAGACCTTCCCAAGTTATCTCTTGCAGGCTGATGAAGCTTCCTCTCTGCTAGTTAACTGTCCTAATACTTCTGAACTCTTGTTATTTTTCTTGAAATTGAACTTAAATCATTAAATTTCTGGTTTCTAAAACTTCACACTTTATTAAACACATTCTTTTAAGTTTCTTTAATTTTAATAAAAATTTTTGGTAGGAGAGTGAAATGTTATACTACAGCATGCACTTGTGTTTTCCTGAGTCCAAGCCACTAAGCTGAGGTCAGCAGCAGCTGTGGAGAACAGTTCTTCCATCTCAGTCCCAGGCTAGGGCATCCCACTTCATGGTAATTTTTTGCTAAGTGCCTCCTATGAAACATGCCCAGTCCATGAACAAACACAGTCTGAAATGAGAAGTAACACTCCAGGATACAATTATTTGTAGGAAAACATTGAATTATTTTCATCTTCATATATGCAAATCTCAGAAAACCCTTATTCAAATCCCAATACTACAAAATAAATGAAATAAAATAAAATACAGATGATACAATGATATGTCATAAAACATTAACAACATATTATAAGGGTTTGGATTTAGAATGCCTCACTACCCCTCACAGAAAAAAAGGTAGCAATATATTGGGAGTGGTGCTTGGTTCCTAAGGATGAGTCCTTAGGGTGTGGTCTTGGAAATTATAGATGGTTCTCTCCTCCCCTTGCTTGCTCTCTTGCTTTGGCCTCCATTATGTGAAGGCAGAGTCTCCCCCCCCCCCCCCCTCTCTCTCTCTCTCTCTCTCTCTCTCTCTCTCTCTCTCTCTCTCTCTCTCTCTCTTTTCCTGCTGCTATGCCTTGAAATCCAGACCCTGCCTCACTTGGGCTGAAACTGGATTCTCAAAAAAACTGTGAGTGAATAAATCTTTCTTCTTCTAAGTTGTGTCATCAATTGCTTTGGGTTATAGCTGTAAGAATGTTGACAGAGACAAAAATTGATACCAGGAGTTGGGTCAATTTTATATCTAAGTCTGACCATATGTCTTATGGGTCATCTTTGGAACTGGTTTATAAGAGGAAGTTAGAAGAACCATAATGTGGCTAGAAATCACATTTGTAGAAACTGTACTCAAGAGATTTTAGAGAACAAGGAAGACACCATAGGAAAATGTAGTAGAAGACACAGTTGCTGCATTCTGACAATTATCTTAGTTGCATTTTGTTCATGTCCTGAAATTTTGTGTGAGTACAAATTAACAGATGATGGGATGATTAAAATGGCAGAGAAAATCTCAAAACAACAAAGAATCCAAACTGATTATGGACATTGATGCCCATATTTAATAAATTGTACACAAAATTTCAGGAGGGGGAACAAAGTGAAGAGACTTTATAGATCTGCAGTTTGGCCAGAAAGGCATGTATAAAGCTATGAGATGGTGCTATGAAAGAAAGTAGAATGGTTGAATGCTTTGATTAGAAACAACGAAATGAATGCAGTCAAGGCAGTTGAATATTTACATAAAAAGATGATGGAAGGAGTTGTTCAAGCCCTCTGTAGGGTCACAGAAATAAGGTGGCCTTTTTGAAGAAAAGCACTCCAATTCCTTTCCTGTGGCCTGGATGAAGTTAAGGACAGTAGTGACCCAGATGGATGAGGACCCAGCTGTGGTCTGAATGGAGGCTTGCCTCATGGCTGTGTTTGTAAAGGGTCCAGTGACTGTGAATAAAGAGTGTGTGGATACCTTCTGTGCTGGTGGTCAACCTCAGCACTCATGTAATGCTGGATTTCTAGCAAAAGGGGGTCATGAAGTCTTCTTCCTAGATTTCAAAGGAAGGCCTGGGAAGCCAGTCAATGTGTGGGAGGGTCAGAATCCCTGCAAGCAGGACTGCATAAGGCTATTTGTTGAAGCTGTGAGGGTGAATCCAAGGTTTCAAGAAAAAAACAAAACAACAAGAAAAAACATGGTATTTTAGAAGTGACAGAAATGTGGAATGACATCAAGGAAAGGCTGCAACATTTTCATGGAGCTAGGATAGAAGAGTGAGTAGCATTGAATCATCCAGGCTGCAGGGTTATGACAGCAAAGGTCCCTTGGAGACTGCAGCTCACCATCATCTGCCATGGAAGCCAGAAGTAGGATTATATGCTTGCCCCTTTTGTCCCATTCCTTCTTTCTATAGTCCTATGCCTCCTTTTGGAAAGTAATTTACTCTGTGCTCTTGTAAATTGAGTGCATGCAACTTGATTTTGCTTTTACAAGGGCTCACAACCAGAGGAAATTTTTGGATTTTGGACTTTTGAGTGATGCTGGAATTGGTAAGACCATGGAACTATTGGAAATGGACAAAATGCTTTGCATTTTGAAGTGACTATGAGGTTTAGAGGTCTAAGAGCAGAGTTTAATGGTTTGGATGTGGAATACCTCCCTAGCCCCCATGGAAATAAGGTAGTAATGTTGGAAGTGGGGCTTGTTTGCTATGGAGAAGTCCCTGAGAGTGTGGCCATGGGAAAAATACATGTTTTTGTCCTCCCTCTATTCACTTTTTTGCTTCCAACCTGCATGATATGAGAACAAACCTCATTCTTTCCCTTTCTCTGCTTCCTGTCACCATGCTCACCATGCTCTGAACTCCAGACCCTAGCCTCACATGGACTCAATCTTGACTCTCAAAAAAAAAAAAAAAAAGTGAGCCGGGCGTGGTGGCACACGCTTGTAATCCCAGCATTCGGGAGGCTGAGACCGGAGGACCCGGGTTCGTGGCCAGCCTCAGCTACCTAGTGAGGCACTCCGCAACTTAGTGAGACTAGGTTTCAAAATAAAGAATAAAAAATAGGGCTGGGGGGTATAGCTCGGAGGTAGAATGCCTAAAAAAGATAAAATAAATATTCCTTCCTAAAAGTTGTGTGGTCAATTGTTTGGGATTACAGCAGCAAAAATGTTGACCAAGACATATATAAATTGATATTTTTAACTAAAGTGCATTTTAAAGAACGGATTTTTGTTTTGTCAAATGAATGGAATATGTTTCATTTCTCTTAAGCTTTAACTTCTGTAAATGTGTTAATGACTAGTAAAAATAATTTTTCTATGCATTTTCTTGTTTTATATATAATCTAGAATTATCAATATTTTTATTTCAAGTTGGTTAAATAACTTTACATTATTTTTATTACTTTTCAAATGTTATTTCTCATGAAGCAACATAATGTAAATATTTAGAAATTATAAAATATTAGTAGACGTTTGTACTAATAGTATCTACAGGGGCTGGGGTCATCTAAGCAGTAGCATTAATGTTTTCAAGGCCTTAAGGATCTATCTTGAACAAAGTTCGTTGCCTAGTTTGTATTTACAGGAACTGGCAATAAATTGAGATGTCTCCATGCTGACTTTCATGTATAATGGAGTGTTTATTGAAGTATAGACAAGAAAAGTATGCTGCTCTGAACCTTGTATGTGTACCACTATAACCCAACCATACTCATAACTGTTTAAAACTTAATCATAATTATATGGGGGAATATTTTATCACTGACATTATTTAGAAATTATATCACTCTGTCCTATTGAAGAGCAGATTTTTCTTCAGTTGTTTTTTTGTCCTCTTCACTTATACTATTTTTGGTGCCTTGATGCCTACACACTAGGGTGGATCTTGTTGTGCCCCTTCTGGGAAACATTGTTGGTTCTGTGGTTCATTACATTGACATTCATATGCTGAAGAGCTCAATGTTATAATTTTTGTATGCCATCAACTTACTATCTATTAATAATGTATCTGGAGCAGAAGGTTACTGTTCTAACCTTCATGTAAATGCCCATAAGCATTATTTCTTCATTAATTTTGCATACTTAATTGGTTTCCATGCACTGTACATTGTATTTGATTGCTCAAATACAATTCTGTATTGTTGTTCAAAGATCAAAGCCAGACACCATTGGCTCCTGGGTTCATCATCACCTTCATCAGGTTTGCACATGCCGACATTGTACAGCACTGCAAAGGAGCAATGTGATAGGTCTCAGCAGTTTATGACTGCATAAGTAGGTCATGTGTTGAGCTACATTTTTATAGAATAGATAATTCATTTGATCCTAAAGGAACTGGTGGGCATTTCTACTCCATTGCATTAGGAAATGAGAAAGCCTTTGATTCTTACTGAACACTTAGATGATAAGAAAGCAAAGCAATCCTTTGCTGATATGGAGAAAGTTATAGTGATCTGACAGAAGATCAAGTGAGACACAAAGTTCTATTAAGCCAAAGCCTGAAATCTGGCCAAGACTCCACCTCTCCTCTCCTCTATTAAGGCTCAGAGAATTGAGGGTAGAAAAATTTGAAGCTCCCAGAGGTTGGTTTTATGGTTTAAGTAAAGAAGCCATTTCCATAACATAAAAGTACTATGTATAGCAGCAGGGCTGATTGAGAGCACATCATCCAGAAGATACAGCCAAGACAACTGATGAAGGTGGTGACACTAAACAAAGATTTCAATGTAGACAAAACAACCTTGTTTTGGAAGAAGATGCCATCTACAACTTTCATAACTAAGGAGAAATTAATACCTTACTTCAAACTTCAAAGGACAGGTTGACTGTCTGCTTAGTGGCAAATGCAGGTTAATGCAAGGTAATGACTTTAATTTGAGACCAATGCTCATTTACCACCCAAGAAATCCTAGGGATTATGGGAGTTAAACTGAATCTGTTATACCTGTGATCTGTATATGAAAACAGAAAAGGCTGGATAACATATCACCTGTTTATAATATAATTACTGACTATTTTAAGCCCACTGTTGAAATGGACTGCTTAGAAAAACCATATTCCTTTCAAAGTATCACTGCTTATTGACAATGCATGGATTGCTCAAGAGCTCTGATGAAGAAGGGAAACAACATTTGTATTGTTTTCATGCTTGGTCTCATTGGTCAGTTTTCCATTACCACAATGTATTACCTGAAGAGATTAACTTATAAAGATAATATGTTTACTTAGCTCATGATTCTATAGTTCCATGATTAGGTAGCTCCAGGATTTCTGGTCTCCGTGGCAGAAAAACCATTCATCTTGGAGCCAGGAAGCAGTAAGAAAGAGGAAGGTCTCATAGTCCCACAATCTTTTTCAAAGGCACACCTCAGTGGCCTAAGGATGTCCTTGAAGGCCTTGTCTTCTGAAGATCCTCAATATTTTTAATAGTGGCTGCTACTCTAGGGATTAAGCCTTTAACACATGGAGCTTTGGGAAGACATTGTCCCCATTCAAACCATACCACCTGCTAATACAATGTGCGTTTTGTGTCGACTTTCAAATCTTAATATTTAAGGAATACACTATATACAGCTATAGTGGTCGTTTGTAGTCATCTCAGAGAATTGAAAACCTCTGAAAAGGGTTCAGAGAATTGAAAACCTCTGAAAAGGGTTCACCATTCTAGATCCATTAAGAGCAGTAGTGATTCATAGGAGAAGGTCAAAATATTAATGTTAGCATGGGCTTTGAACCATTAGGGGTTCAAGATTTCAGTAGAGAAAGTAGCGCAGATGAGGTGGAAATAGAAAGCAAATTAGCTTTAGAAGTCAAGTCTAAAGGTATACCTACATTGCTGCCTCCGTGTAAAACTACAAAGGTTGAGGAGTCAGTGTTTATTAGTGAGAAAGGAAAGTATTGCCTCTAGACAGAAGATATTTCTGGTGAAGATGCTGTGAACACTGTTAAAATTACAATGTGTATAGTAGTATGTAAGCCTAATTGTTAAAGTAGTGGCATGATTTGAGAGGATTGAAATAATTTCTACTGTTGGTAAAATTCTATCAAGTAGCATTAAATGCTACAGAGAAATCTTTCATAAAAAGAATTGTCACTTGATGCCACAAACTTCTCAATCATCTTATTTTAAGAAATTTCTGAATTAATAATGGAAATCCTTCCATTGATATTATATACATATGTGAGGATATTAATGCCAATCTCAATGTCATATATAGAGAAGGGGATGAATGGGGAGATATCCAGGAAAAATCTCACCAAGTGTTCTGTGCATGTATGTCACTAGCTCTATGAACTAGATTATGATATGAGACTATAATGCTATTTAAAAAAATAAATTGCTGCAGACAACCTGACCTTCTTCATCAATACCCTGATCATCAGTCAGCAGTAGTCAATATCAAAGCAAGACCCTACACCAACAACAAGATTATAGGTCAAGGAAAGGTCAAATGGTCTTAGCATATTTAGCAATATAGTAATTTTTAATTAAGATATATAATTTTTACACATAATGCTATTACATACTTAATAGACTATAGTATAGTATGAACAAAATTCTTATAGACATTGGGAAATAAAGAATTCATATGACTCACTTTGATATATTTACTTTTGGAAGTCTGGAACTGAACCCACAATATCTCTGAGGAATGTCTCTATTCTTATCTGTATGACTTCAAGCTGGCAAAACTAGAAGAATGCATGAATGTCTTCCTACAAAAATGATCAAGAGCAGAGAAATAACACCAACTCTACACAAATGATTCAATAACAGAGAAAGAGGAAAGCAGTTTAGAACTCAACCTAGAAGGCAAATATTGTGCTCCCACTAAAGCTAAATGAATACAAGAAAAGTAAACTATAGACCTTTATCCCTAATGAATCTATTTTCAAAATATCCTTGAAATTTAGACAATAGAATCCTACAAAATACAATATAATAAAACATTTTAAATAACTTGGCTCCATACCAAATGTAAGAACAATATAGCACCACAAATTA
This sequence comes from Graphiurus murinus, assembly GCA_004027655.1. NCBI lineage: Eukaryota > Metazoa > Chordata > Mammalia > Rodentia > Gliridae > Graphiurus > Graphiurus murinus. Next base: position 31,892 of record PVLC010000185.1, on the reverse strand, counting down.
ATCACTATAATTTATGTTGTTCTCATAAAGACTTACCTATGAAAAGTGCTAATAGTGTATACTTTTATATACATGAAACTCAATAACAGGAAAAAAGCAAAACAATGCTAAGGAGAGGATGTGGAGACATGGTTGCCTGCAGCCAAGAATTGAGGGTAGATAGACTATCAAATGAGCTCTATTTGTGGTGATTTATTGAATGGAATGGTGTTATATGGTTGTATGCATTCATCAGACACCATCCACTAACATGTGTGCAATGTGCTATACGTCACTCTTCAATAAATGCATTTTAAAAGCATAAAAAGAAAAATGTAACAGGAAATGCTGAAAAAATTGTAAATGAAGAGCAAGACTTTGGGGAAATATATAATAGCTTGCAAATTTTTAGTATTGTTTTTAATGAGAGTGATTATGATTACATGAAGCAAATTGGTATGCAAAAATTGCTCTCTGTGCAGTTTTTTATTTTTAAGAAAATAGAGACAAGAAGCCGGGCATGGTGGCATACACTTGTAATACCAGTACTTGGGAGGCTGAGACCAGAGGATCCAGGTTCACCTCAGCTACTTAGTAAGGCCCTCCACAACTTAGTGAGACCCTTTCAAAATACAGGATAAAAAATGGGGCTGAGGGTGTAGCTCGGAGATAGAATGCCCCTGAGATCAATCCCCAGTAATGCAAAAAAGAAAATAGAGACAAAAATAATCATCAATTATTAAAATTTTAAAAACCAAAAGAACTATTATTCAGTTGTCATAGAATGATCTGAATCAAAGCAAATATTATAATAGTAATATTTTTAAATTAGTCTATAAATGTTTAGCTGTGCATTATGTTCCATATTTCAACAACAGAAAATAATATTACAATAATATTAGCTTAAATAAACTAAATGTATTTAAAACGAAATAAACCTGACTGTAGTGCAAAAGGCAAACTTAAAACTTGAGGTAGAAGGTAAACTTGTGAGGCATTGAATATACAGACCAAAGAATAAACTGTGGACAGAGTGAGAGCAAGATACCAAGAGACATTGGAGGGACATTATAAATATGAAACTCCTGAGTGTTTGGAGCAACTAAATAATAAAATCCAAAGAAGATAAGTAGAGTGCCTACAGCCTGTGATCACTGTCAATCTTTCCTTGTGTGATTAAAAACAGGGCAGTCATGAGATGAAATAAAGCTTTATCTCATAAGACGTGTCACTTCAATTTCCCAATCTCCCAGTATGTCTAGAAAATTTGAGACATTTCTAGAGCTCTTTCTCTTCACACTGCTGTCCATCAGGCAGCATGCTTCCACTCCTGACTCAGTTAGTGACACTGCTATTTCTTCTTCCTGCCAAGACCTAAAGGGACACTGGGTTTCGGGAGGCCAGTCAAGACACTATCAAAGTGAGGGCCTCTGGTGTAGGTTGGGGTGCCTCCTCTGCCAAGATGCTTCCTGAAGTACAGAGCATGCTACTAAATGCCCAGCCCAAGTGCCTTCATCTTTTCCAAGTGTGTTAGTCCGCACCGAACTAATGAATTAATTCAACAATTTATCAATTGACTTAACCCACATTTATTTATCATTCACCATCCCTTTTTAGGCTCCAGGGAAGGTCATTAACAACAAGTTTTTGTGGCACTGAGGACTCTAAAAATTAGAGTCAAGCTTTCTTTTAATTTTCATTTATTTAAAGCACTGTACTCTGTCTCAAGCATGGATAAATACGATCTCCACAAGGAAATCTCAAGCATTTGCTACTGTTCTCAGAAATAACTTGCTCCCCTGTCCTTTGACTTTTAAATAAATGAGCTCATCTAAATCCTGTTTTATGTTTTAGTTATTAGCTTTTCTCCATAAGCTCTTGATCACTCAGAGGAAAAACACCCTGACCCATATTTCTAACTTTTTCAAGCCCACACATGCCTTTGATATTCCACTGAACACAGCTTTGGTTAAAAAAATAAGATCTTTATTACAAATGGAGTAATGAAACAACAATTTCAGTAATTAAGTAGAAAAGTGTAAATACAAAATCTGATAATTTGCACTGAGGGAAATCCATATGTTTCAGGCAAATATTCAAAAACCACCACCTGGAAATGCATTTTTAAAAAAATGTAAAAAACAGTTTTTGAATACCCTCATTGAAATAAGAAGCTAATTACAGAGAAGTAAAAACAGCATCAACTTCAGATACTCATTTTGCAGCAGTCTACATCATTAAACATAGAAGTAATCAGCAAGAATATGGTCCAAGCAGTTCACACAGATCCAATATCATTTGCATATGAAAACCACAATGTACTAGTGAATAAATTACTTTATTTAATTATATTTTCTAAAATGCATTAAAAGACATTATTTTTGCTAATCAGGAAGTAATGGGTTATTTTTTACTAATAACTTGTAAGCATAACTTAAAAATCACTTTTGAAAGATACGGAGAAAAGTTGTTGAACCTTTAGTTACTAGAGTTTAGGTTATTTTCCAAACCTGATATTCCACTTAAGTATAGCAGAGACATATTATACTCATCATGCACAATGAAGAGGGAAGGTTAAATAAAGTCTCATTTTGACAAATACTTCATGCTTTTACTCACAACACATAATTTTAAGATGTTATGGGGAACCCATCAAGTTTATTTCTAACACTGTAGAATAAGACATATTAGCAGTGTGAAAATTAGTACAGCACTAGAAAATAAATGCACTATACATTCATTATTAAGAAGCGTGTAATGAATCACTATTAATTGGAATTTACATCTTATCCAGCCAACAATGATAGGGAATATTAGGATAAATTCTAAATGAATGAATGAGTTACATTTTATTTTGTTAAATACAGCCAATAATTTTGGAAAAAATGTTATATTCTAATTCTACCACTAAAGCTATTGGCATTTTGTGAAGATGTCATGTTTTAAAGTTCAATAACCATTGTGGTCAAACCTGCCTTGCCTTTTATGCTTTTAATTTTAACTTCTGTTCTCCTGAGGAGTTAAGCAATTTCCTAAAATAATTGTCCTGAGGTAAGAATATGAGTCCCAGATTATTTTGAGTAAGCCTGAGGTTCATTCAAAGAAACAATTAAATCTCTGTCAAACACCTATAATCTTGTGAAAAGTTCCACTTCTACCAGCCCATTTCTCAACTAGCTCAGCTCTTTAACCCTTCCAACTTCTGGACGATCTCTCTCTTATTTTACCTAATATTATTTTACTCAGTAATATTTACTCAATATCATTACCCTTGTGTGTGAATTACTGCTACCTGTAGTTCACTAACATGCCTCTTGATCAGATCTAAAATCTTACTTAAAACCTACTCAGCAAAATAATGAGAAAATATTCCTAAGAATCCCTCAGTTGAACTGTGAAATGCTAAGTTCCTTTATCTCAATAGCCCATAGTATATCCATCTCCTGTCATTTTAACTGAATTCAATGAGATTATTAACACATTTAGAGAGTTACTGCATATCATTTGAGTTTATATCTCCTTAAAGTATTTAGGACATATAAAGTTCTGAATGCTGACTGAATAAAGGAGTGGGTGAATAAATGAGTGAATGAATAATACACTACTTGCACTCTTCCTTGGACTTTCTCTTCTCTCATTTTCCCATAATCTCCAGAAGCTTCTCTGCAGTGCTCATTCCTGTTTTTCCCAGTACCATCCTTTCCTCTCTTTTAAATGTTCATTTCCAAGGTTTCTGCCTCAACTACTTTTCTTCGGCTCTTTGCACTGTCTTCCTCATCGTGACCTTTTTTCATAAGTTGACCTAATCAAGTTTACAAACACAATGTCTCACCCAGCCCCAGGCTATTATTCTTTCTTTTCCAATGGGCATCTCTGAAACCAAAATAATGTGCTTTTTTTCCTGCTACTTATATCCCCTACCAGAGGTTGGCTTTCCTAGAAACCATGCTCTGTGACAGGTAATTAGTGTGCAAATATTTATATGGAAGTGGTGTTGGGCTCTATTGCTTTGGAGAGGTTGGGAAGAAGAGAGTTAGGCAGAAGGAGAAATGCTCTGCATTGCTGGCCCAATGACCACTGACATCAAAACTGTCCCAAGTTAAGTTGCAATGACCCAAACTTCATGATGCCATCAGTCATTATTTGTGGTCATCTCAAGAATACCTTGAGCAAGATAGGTCTCTGATGAGGTGACCTTTCGGAAAGGGCTAACTACAGTCTGTCTCCTGAACTCATTCCAGCATTCAGATCACAGTGTGTCCCTCAGAGAAGCCTGCATGTTGCAGCCAATGTTCATTGCAGCCCTGACATTTCCTTTCCAGCTATAAGAACACATTAGTATTTCCCCAAGCACCCTGTTTACTCACTTTGTCTTCATCTACATCAAATTTACCTTTATCCTAAATATCAAATGATATAGGTATACATTCTAACAGTTTCAGACCTACAGAAAAATCACAATCATAGTAAAAGAAATTGTATGTAGAGAATGCTGTTTCATTTACTACCCAGTTCTTCTAGGGCATAGGGATAAGTTGCCAAGAGACCAAGGAAAATCCCCAGGAATGAGATATGAGTTACAGGTTCCATTCAGAAATGCTTACAGGGGAGACAATGGCTGGATAAGTGTCCTCTATGGCAGGCAGTGCCTCTGGTACTTCTCCAGAAAGTAACACCTCTTATCCCTCTCTATATTTTCTCCAGGGGTGGCTGGTTGGAGGGACACTTCCCTCTAGGGTCCTCTGGTCCACATTAGTTACACCTGGGAGGTGTTTGGGTAGGTATAGGCTGGGTTACAGGAGCAGCACCAACTTGGCTTGCTTTGTTTCATTGTACGACCAACATCCCAAGGAACAACCATCCTGGCATGCATATAAGAAAACATCCTTCTACAGATTGTATTAACTTGCTCTAAATCCAGCGTACATGAGAAAAGTCAGTATATTTCAAGATAATATGCCTCTGTCCATTCTAGCCCAGACATTCATTCATTGTTCCCTTAAATTGGCTAGGTTTGGAGGAAGAAAAATGGATACTCAGGGGCATGATGTTTCATTGTCCCTTTCTTCTTTAAAGGTGACATAGCACCCTAGATTCATAGACTACAGAAATGGGGCATCGAAAGACTATAGACTTGAATGTTCAATGCCATTTTTTATATTTTTAAGGTTTTACATTAGGTGTGACAGGCTTGTTAACACACACACACACACACACCCAAACATGCACACACACACAGTAATTCTGAATAATTGCAGGATTCATTGTATTAAAGCGAGTTAAAGAATGGGAGGTGAGGTCTGAGAATGGATGTCTGAAATTAAGATTTGGGAAGTTACTAGTAATATACATGGTGCCACTGGTACAATGCTTGGTAAATGTAACTATTCACAAAGTATTAGACATTATTATTGTTTAAACTTATCTATTTTAAAAATATCCAGTGTGATCATATAAACCAATGTGAATAAAATATTGATTCATTATTAAATAATCCCATATTATATTAAGACTTACTTAGATTTTAAGTTGATTTATTTTGTTCTCATATCCCATTAGAGATATTACATTACCATTAGTAGTCATGTATACTGAGGATCTTCTTGGCTATGACAGTCCCTTAGACTTTCCTTTGATGAGCCTGACAGGTTTAAGGAGCCACAATCAGATAAGAAGATCAAGAGTGTGCACTGATGTCTCTGGCTTTGTCTTATCACCATGGGGATCACTCTAACTTCATTTCCTTGCTTGTCTGTAACCTCCCTTTCCAATAGGAGGAAATCTGGACCACCATCAGTAAGTTATTTACTTCACTGTTCTCTTCTAGTATACATAGATGGTGTTATTAGAATCAGTAACCCATACCTCTGTGTGGTGAACAAGTCTTAACAAATAGAATGCAATGCTTATATGCAGTTTCTTTAGTGTTTAATTTTACAGAATCTGCACATTGCGAAGTCATGTCATTCAACATCCTTTTCACACACCTTCTTCATTGACAGTACTGCACACAGAGAAACTTCCATCCTGGGCTCCCCCAAATCCTAAACAACTGATTTTGAACTGTCATATATTAAGGTTCACTCAATGCTTTGTAAACATCTGTGAGTTTTGGAAAAAGGCATAGTTATTGCATCTATCATTAAATTTTAAAGATGAGTTACATCATTCTAACAAAGTCCCTGCAGTTCACCTGTTCAGCCTTCTCCCCCTCCCCCTGAACCTCAACTAGGCTGGCCTTCCACGTGTATTTAAGGATTGTACATCCATGTCATGTCAAAGCTTGATAACATTTTTATTGCTGAATAAAATTTCATTCCATGGCTATGCCACAGTTTATTCATATTTTAAAATATATTTTGCTTGCTCCTAAATTTTGGTGAGTATAAATTAAGTTGCTATAAACATCTACTTAACTTTTTTTGTGTGAACACCAATTTTTAAATCAGTTGAGCAAATACTTAAGAACACAACTGATTCTTCACGTGGTGGTCAGGGTTCAGCTTTATATGGAACTGTCAAAGTGTCTTCCATAGTGCCTTATCATATTACATTATCTTAGCAGTGAAGGGAGTTTCTATTACTCTACATTTTTGCTGATAATTGGTATGACTACATTATTATTAATTATAATCATAATTATTATTACTACTACTACTACTACTACTACTACTACTATAGCCTTTCTAATGTCTACTGGTATCTCATTTTTGTTACATTTTGCAACACTCAAATTTCAAATGAGATTAATTATCATTTCATGTGCTCATTTGTGACAAAAGCCTTTTAGGTAGACATTTGTTCTAAATGTATTTCTTTTAAAAAATTTCTATGCTTTCTTATTGTTTGATTTTTCAAAATTTATTTACATATGAAGAATGTAAATTTCTTATGAGATAGATGTTTTACAAATATTTTCTCTCACTCTATATAACTTATCTTTATATCATCTTAACATTTTATTTTTTGCAATACAGAATTTTTTGGGAGGGTACTGAGTATTGAACCCAGGGGCATTCTACCTCCGAGCTATACCCCCAGTCCTATTTTTTATTCTTCATTTTGAAACAGGGTCTCACTAAGTTATGGAGGGCCTCACTAAGTAACTAAATAGCTGGGACTAGTCAAGAACCCAGATCCTCCTGTCTCAGCCTCCCAAGTACATGGATTAAAAGCAAGTGCCACCATGCCTGGCTCAAATTTTGTTGTTGTTGTTTTTGCAGTCCTGGGGATTGAACTCTGGGGCATGTACCTCTGAGCTACACCCCAGTCCTATTTTTTATTCTTTATTTTGAAACAGGGTCTCACTAAGTTGCAAAGTGCCTCACCAAGTAGCTGAGGCTGGCCTCGAAACTGGATTCTCAAGTCTCAGCCTCCCAAGTACTGGGATTACAAGCGTGCACCACCATTCCCCCCCCAAAAAATTTTAATTTCAATAAACACTAACTTAAAAGTTCTTTCTTAGCTGGGCACGGTGGCGCACGCTTGTAATCCCAGCATTCGGGAGGCTGAGACCTGAGGATCCGGGTTCACGGCCAGCCTCAGCTATCTAGTGAGGCACTCTGCAACTTAGTGAGACTCGGTTTCAAAATAAAGAATAAAAAATAGGGTTGGGGGTGTAGCTCGGAGGTAGAATGCCCCTGAGTTCAATCCCCAGTAACGCGAAAAAAAAAAAAAAAAGTTCTTTCTTTCATTTATAGTGTTTTTGGTCTTTAACATTAAGTTCATTACTAAACTCATCAACTCATGTACATTCTACTATTTCATCTAGAAAAATTCTATTTTTGTATTTTAAGTATTTACTTCGTTGATCCATTTCAGTTAATTTTTTTGACAGGCATAAGTTTTCTAAGTCTATTTACACACACACATATAATTTCTTGTGGATGTCAAATTGTCAAAGTACCATTTGTTGCAAACACTATTCTCTTTTTTTGTTATTTTTTTATTTATTTATTTTTAATTGGTGCATTGTAATCATACATCTTTGTTAGGTACAAGCTGGTAAAGGTAAAGGCATACATGCACACATTTCTCATTTAACCCTTCCCCAATTCCCACCCCCCTCCTTCCTCCTCCCTCTTTTTCAAGTTCAGTTTAATGATTGACTTTGATGTGTTCATGAAAGTACATCATGCTAAATAGGCTGTCCCCCTTCCCCCAATCACCTTCTGTTAAGTCAAATTCTTTGTTCACCTAAGGATTTTCCTTCATCTGGAGTCCCTCTTATGTCCCATTTTTTCCCTAGCTTCCACATATTAGGGAGAGCATAGAATTTTTTACTTTTTGTTACTGACTAATCTAACTTAAAAAATGTTTTCCAGTTGTATCCATTTCCCTGCAAATAACATGATTTTGTTCTTTATGGCTGACTAAAATTCCATTGTGTACATATCCCATAGTTTTATAATCCATTCATCTGTTGATGGGCATCTTGGCTGGTTCCATAGTTTGGCAATTGTAAATTGTGCAGTTGAAAACATAGATACACATGTGTCAGTCTGATAGTTTGGTTACCGTTCTTTTGGGTAGATACCCAGAAGTGGTATTGCTGGATCATATGGTAGATTCATTTCCATTCATCTGAGGATCCTCTATATGGTTTTTGAAAGTGGTTGCACTAATTTGCAATCCCACCAACAGTATATTAGGGTTCCCATTTCTCCACACCCTCACCAGCATTTGTTGTTGTTTGTGTTCTTGATGATTGCCATTCTGTTTGAAGTTAGATGAAATCTCAAGGTAGTTTTGATTTGCATCTCTCTGATTGCTAATGATGTTGAACATCTCCTCATACATTTATTGGCCATTTGTATTTATTTTTTTGTGTAGTGTCTAGTTTCCTTGCCCATCTTTTGATTGGGTTATTTATTTTCTTAGCTGTGAGTGTCTTGAGTTTTCTGTATATACTAGATATTAGTCCTCTATGAGAAGAGTAGCTGACAAAAATTTTCTCCCACTCTGTGGGCTCTCTGTTGACATTCTTGATAGTTTCCTTTGCTGCACAGAAGCTCTTCAGTTTAATGCAATCCCATGTATTGATCTTCCTTTGAGTTGCTTGTGCTTTTAGGGTCTTGTTGAGAAAGTTTTTACCTGTGCCTATGTGTTGAAGTGTTTGGCCTATGCCCTCTTGAAGTAGCTGCAAGGTCTCTGATCTGACTTCCAGGTCTTTGATCCACCTTGAGTTGACTCTTGTTTGGGGTGAGAAAGTGGGGTTTATTTCCATTTTCCTGAATATGTTTGACCAGCTTTGCCAACACCATTTATTAAAGAGGCTGTCTTTTTTCCAGTGTATACTTTTGGCTCCTTCGTCAAAAATCAATTGACTGTAAACACGTGAGTCTGTTTCTGAATCTTCTATTCTGCTCCATTGGTCTATGTGTCTGTTTTTATGCCAATACCATGCTGTTTTTATTACTGTGCCTTTGTAGGAGAGTTTGAAGTCAGGTATTGTGATACCTCCTGCATGGTTCTTGTTACTCAGAATTGCTTTGGCTATCCTGGGCTTTTTGTTGTTTCAAATGAATTTAAGGACTCATTTTTCTATGTCTGTGAGGAGTGACTTTGGTAATTTCATGGATGTTGCATTGAATCTGTAGATAACTTTTGGGAGTATGGCCATTTTGATGATATTTATTCTGCCTATCCAAGAGCATGGTAGATTTATCCATCTTCTAATGTCTTCATCAATTTCTTTTTTCAACTTTTTGTAGTTTTCCTTACAGAGGTCTTTTATGTCTTTGGTTAGGTTTATTCTTAAGTATTTTATTTTTGGGGGTGCTATTGTGAGTGGAATTGTTTTCTGGATTTCTTTTTCAGTGGGTTTATGGCTGGCATACAGGAAAGCTTCTGATTTTTGAAGATTGATTTTGTATCCAGACACTTTACTGAATTTGTTGATCAGTTCTATAAGTTTTTTGGTTGAGTTTGTTGGGTCTTCTAAGTATAGTATCATATCATCTGCAAAAAGGGATAGTTTTAGTTCTTCTTTCCCTATTTTACCCCTTTGTTTTCCTTCTCTTGCCTTATTGTTCTGGCTAGAGTCTCAAGTATTATGTTGAACAGAAGAGGTGATAATGGACATCCTTGTCTTGTTCCTGTTTTTAGTGGGAACTCTTGCAGTTTTTCTCCACTTAATATGATATTGGCTGTGGGCCTATTGTATATTTCCTCTATGATTTTGAGGTATGCTCCATCAATTATGATTCTCTGCAGTGCCTTTAGCATGAATGGGTGTTGGATCTTTTCAAATGCTTTTTCAGCATCAATTGAGATGATCATGTAATTTTTGTCTTTGGTTCTCTTTATGTGGTGAATTACATGCATTGTTTTTTGTATGTTGAATCAGCCTTACATCCCTGGGATGATCCAGGCTTGGTCATGGTGTATAATTTTCTTGATGTGGTTTTGAATGCACATTGCTAGTATTTTGTTTAGCAGTGTTGCATCTAAATTCATCAATGATTTAGGCCTATGGTTTTCTTTTCTTGAGCTGTCTTATTTGGCTTTGGTATTAATGTGAATGTTGGCTTCATAGAATGTTTTTGGGAAGGCCCCATTTCTTTATATTTCCTGGAATAGTTTGAGGAGTATGGGGATTATCTCTTCTATAAATGATTTATAAAATTCACTTGGAAAACCATCTGGCCCTGGGCTTTTGTTTGATGGTAAACTCTTTATTGCTGTTTCTATTTCTTTGATTGTTATTGGTCGATTTAAGTTTTCCATATCTTCTTGACTCAATTTAGGAAGGTTATATGTATCTAGAAAATGTGTCAATTTCTTCTAGATTTTCCATTTTTTGGAGTAGAGTTTTTCAAAATAGTTCCTGATGATCCTCTGTATTTCCATACCATCGGTGGTAATATCCCATTTTTCATCTCTTATTTTGGTAATTTGGGTTGATTCTCTCTTTCTTTTGGTTAGGTTGGCCAATGGTTTATTGATCTTTTTTATTTTTTCAAAAAAACAGCTTTTGCTTTTGTTGATTTTCTGTATTGTTTTTTTATTCTCTATTTGATTAATTTCTGCTATGATTTTCATAATTTCCTGTCTTCTACTGGCTTTGGGGTTAGACTGTTCTTGTTTTTCAAGAGCTTTGAGCTGTGTCATTAGGTTATTTATTTGGTGTTTTTCCGTTCTTCTTATGTGGGCACTCTGTACTGTAAATTTTCCTCTTAGTACTGCCTTTAAGGTGTCCCAGAGGTTTTGATATGCTGTGTCTCTATTTTCATTGGTTTCTAGGAATTTTTAAATTTCTCCTCTTACTTCTTCTATGACCCATTCCTCATTCAGCAGTGTGGTTTCAGTCTCCATGTTGTTTACATGGTTACTCTGGGTCTTCTTAGAGTTGATTTCTTGTTTCACGCCATTGTGGTCTGAAAAGATGCAGGCAATTATGTTACATTTTTTTAATTTGCTAGTGCTCTCTTTGTGGCCCTGAATGTGGTCTATTTTGGAGAAGGTTCCATGGGCTACTGAGAAAATGTGAATTCAGCTGTATTTGGGTGAAATATTCTAAATGTGTCTAACAGGTCCATTTGGTTTATGGTATTATTTAGGTCTGAAGCATCTTTACTGGCCTTTTCTTGAGAAGATCGGTCTAGTGATGTGAGAGGAGTATTGAAGTCTCCTAGTATTAGTGTATTAGTATTTCCTCTTGCTGGATTGTTCCTTTTACTAGTAAAAAATGACCTGCCTTGTCTCGTTTGATAAACTGAGGCTTGAAATCTAATTTATCTTGATATCATAGTTGCTACTCCTGCTTGTCTTTGAGTTTCATTGGCATGGATTACCTTACTCAAGTGTGGGAATCTTTGCTTGTAAGGTGTGTTTCTTGTGGGCAGCATATAGATGGATTGTGGATTTTAATCCGTTTTGCTACCTTGTGCCTTTTTATTGGGGAGTTGAGAACATTTATAATCAGTATGATTACTGAGAGATGATTTTTAATTCCTAACATTTTGTGTTTTGACTTCTGTTTGAGGTAGTGTTTGTTCTTTTTTGTTTTTTTCCTGGAAATTATTGTTTCTCTGGTTCTGATGTTTACTTGTTAGTTCTTCTTTGTAGTTAATCTCTTTGAGTATTTTCTCTAGTGCTGGTTTGGAAGACATAAGTGCTTTCAGTTTCTGTTTGTCATGGAAGGGTTTTATATCCCCGTCAATTTTGAGAGAGAATTTTGTTGGGTAAGAGAATCTTGGCTGCAAGTTATTTTCTTTCAGAGTTTGGAATATGTTACTCCAGCCTTCCTGGATTTCATGACTTGCTTTGGGAGGTCTGGAGTGATTCTAATTGGTTGCCTCTAAATGTCACTTGGCCTTTTACTTTTGTTGCCTTTAGAATTCTTTCCTTATCCTCTATATTAGTCAGATTATGTGGCACGGTGAACCTCTTCTTTGGTCTTGTCTAAAGGGGGTTCTATATGTTTCCTGTACCTGTGTGTCTACTTCTCTTTCTATGCTTGGAAAATTCTCTGATATTACTTCTTTGAAAAGGTTGTTTATTCCATTAGTTTCAACTTCTAATCCCTCTTCTATGCCTATTATTCTTAGGTTAGCTCTTTTAAAATTGGTTGAGATCTCATCGATGTCCAATTCATACTGTCATTTTTTTTTCTAGATTACGTAAAATGGATTCATTTTTGGAGTGGTCATCTTCTAGGAGTGATATTCTGTTTTCTTTTCTTTTTTTTTTTTTTTTTTTGCGGTACTTTGGGATTGAACTCAGGGGCATTCTACCTCCAAGCTACACCCCCAGACCTATATTTTTTATTCTTTATTTTGAAACCCAGTCTCACTAAGTTGCGGAGTGCCTCACTAGGTAGCTGAGGCTGGCCGCGAACCCGGATCCTCCTGTCTCAGCCTCCTAAATGCTGGGATTACAAGCGTGTGCCACCACGCCTGGCTCATGATATTCTGTTTTCTATGTGGTCTAATCTACTGTTTATAGTTTGTATTGATGCCTTCGCTTCTATTATTGCATCTTTCACATCCTTCACTTCCCTCAAGGCTTCTGTATGATTCCTGCTCAGGGTGTCAGATTCTTTGTTTATTTGTTCCTTTATTTCTTTCCAGCTCTGTCTGCATTCTTTCTGCAAGTTTTGTGTCTATTTGCTTCTATTATTAAAGATCTGAATTGTTCTTCTGGTAAGCTCTGCCATTCAGTGTCTTTGAGTTCTGTTATTGTGGGGTTGTGTTGACTCATTGTTTCTTTGCTATTTTTCCTTCCCATGGTTTCCCTGTTCTGAAATTTATATCTTTGCTGCTCTTGCATGCTTTCTTTGAATTTATAGGTTTCTTACTTTTATTTTCTCTCTGAATGATATCTTGAACTGAGTTGCAATTACTTTGGGACTTCTTCTGCCCACTCTATTGGTGCCTTTGGTGGGTTTCAAGTATTAACATCCAGGGTCTAACAAAAGCTAACAAAGCAACCAATCCTCCTAACAAAGATAGATATATCAAAACAATGCAAAGTGAAAACAGAGTAAAAACAAAACAAAAAACACAGAAAACAAAAAAACAACAAGAAACAAAATAAAAAACCCTGCAAGTTTGTAAGAACAGACCTGATTTGGCCTCTGCAGATCTTTTGGGTAGATCTCTGCTGCTGTGGGAGGCTGACAAAATGGCGGCTGCCACTGCCATGCATGCTCTGGCTCCTTTGTTATCCCTGGTCTGCTTTCTGGGTTCTGATAAGCTGCGCTTTTGTTGTTTTGTTCATTTTTATGCTGTTTTGCTTATCTTTCCTTCCATCAAGAAGCTGCTTTTGCGGCAGTTTTGATTCAAGCTCTGCAGTGCAGTTGATTGCTGCTCTAGTTCTGGAGGGAGAGGTGAGCTGAGGTGGCCCCGTGCGGGCTTAAGCTGGTCATACCACATGTTCTAGACACTTTCAAAGGTGCCATGATATGCTGCTTGATTAGGATGTGGAGTTCAGGAGTCGCTTACTCTACCTCTGGTCCTGGGAATGCAGAAGGCCATTATATGTTTCTTTGTTAGTATACTCCATGCCGGGGGCTGGCTCAGTGGTGGCCACCACTCTGTGGCGTGGCACTGCTGCCTCACATATGGGCTTCTTTGCTCTCCATGGTCAGCTTTCTAGATTCTGGTCAGCTGTATTTCAGTTTTTGTAGTGTTGTTCACTTTTTTGTTGCTTTTTTTTCAGTCAAGAAGCTGCTTTTATGGCAATTTGAATCAAGCTCACAGTGTCTGATGAGAGGTGTCCCACTCTGACACCATCTTCCTGGAAGTCTCCATTCTTTTTAATTAATTGATTTTGTCACAGATCAATTGCCTTTTGGTGTGATTCTATATCTAAGATCTCTATTCTATTCCATAGATTTATGTGTTTATTCTCTTACTGACACCATTCTTTATTCAATACTATAGCTTTATAGCAAGTCTTAAAGTAGAATTGAAATCCTACTTTATTTTTCTTCAGCATTATATTAGCTAATGTAGGGTGCTTGTCATTTTGTATAGACTTTAGAATTAATTCATCAATATCCACGAAATACATTGCTGAGGTTTTGGTTGAGATTACATCAACTCTGTAGATCAAATTGCCAAAAAATGACTTCTTAAAAATATTGAATCTTCTAATCCATGATCATATGTTATACCTCCATAATTTTATAATTTTATACATCTAGATCCTGTATGTATATATGTATGTATATATTTATATATGTATATATTTGATACATAATTAAGCATATAATTTTCAATTTTGTTGTTAGTGTAAATGATAGTATGCTTTATTTCAAATTACAAATATTCATTGTTATTATATTTGAAAGCAATGATTTTTGGATATTAAACTTGTATCCTGAAACTTGTCGTGCTTGCTTATTGGGTCCAGCATGTTATTGATTCATTGGGATTTTTTTCATAGACACTTGCCCTATATTGGAATAAGCCTGTGGTGTTTCTTCTGCTAATAGAGTAGAATTCTTACTTTTGAATGTTGAATTAGTCAGGAACACCTGGCATAATTCCAAATAAAACATGCGTAATTCTTTATACAAATTGTTTAATTTATTTGTTAAGTAAACTGAGTGCTGACATTTGAGCCCAGAGCCTCACTCATGTCAGGCAAGTGTTCTGCCACCCTGACTCCTTCCCTCTCACTTCTGAGCTGCGTAGTGTTGGTGAGAATTCATTTGTTAATCTCGTTGAGGATTTTTTGCACACAATTAGTTGTTTCTCTCTCTCTGCTTAAAGATTCTCTCTTTGTTTTTGGCTTTAAAAATTTTGATAGTGATGTTTCTAAACATGGATCTCTGAGTTTATCCTATTTAAAGCATGTTGAGTTTCTCAGACAGACTATACAACAATTTGAAAAAATTTGGTCACAATTTTATTTATTTTTTTTTATTTATCCCCTTCTCTTTATCCTGTGATGTCCATTTTGTTTTGGTTAATAGGCTTAAAGCTCATCATATGAATGTCGATATTTCTCTCTTTTTTAGTCTTTTTTTCAGTACTGGGGATGGAACCTGGGGACATTCTACCTCCAAGCTATAGTTCCAGTCCTATTTTTTTTTATTCTTTATTTGGAAACAGGGTCTCACTAAGTTGTGGAGCAACTCACTAAGCAGCTGAGGCTGACTGCCAGCCCAGATGCTCCTATCTCAGGTACTGGGATTACAAGCATGCACCACCACGTCAGGCTTATTTTTCTCTCTCTCTCTCTCTCTCTCTCTCTCTTTTTTTTTCTTTTTGAGGTGCACAATCTCAGTCCTGTCTTCAAGTTGATCGATTATTATTTTTTTTCTGCTGACTGTATCTGCTATTGATCTCTGATGCTTAAGTTTTCATTTTAGGCATCATATTTTTCAACTGGAGAATGTCATTTGGTTATTTTTGTGGTTTCCATATTGTTATTCACGGCATTTGGTGAGATTTCATTCTCATACATTTTTTCAATCTTTTGGGTATCATTTTCTTTAGATTTGGGCATATTTACTATATAATAGATAATTAAAATCTTTGTTTAGAAATATTCAGTATCTGGGCTTGGTTTGCTTACTAGTTAATTAGTGGTGGACGAAGGTTTCCTAAACACCTGGAAATTGTAAATTTTTAAGTCTTTGCCAAGGAGTTATATCTGATTGGGGAAAATCTTCAACATTTACTAGAGTTTACAACTTCCTGCTCATGCTGAGCCTCAAGGTACATCAGTTAAGTGTGTTTAGGACTTTTTCGGGTCTTTTCTCCTTATGCCCATGACCCTACAAATGTCAGAGGCCGTGTTGACTCCCAGAGCTCTCCAAAACTGTCTACAGAATTTTAATAATCCTTCAGCTTATCCTTCTCATCCTTTCATCAACTTCTTGCTTGCCCTGACTCTTATTGTCACCTGAAGAAGCTGTTATGTTACACAATTGTAATAGGTTTTTAAACAAATACTCAAGTTAAAGCCTTTCACTTTCACTAAGCATTTGTAGTCAACTGATAGCCAGAGAAATGGTGAAGACTACTGGAGGATGGGTTTTTCAGAATCTCTATACCCATTTGACCTCTATAGTGGTTACTAGGTAGACTGTGACTGGGAGATTATCAATTTTCTAGGATACTTCCAAGCTGAGCAAAAAAGGAAAGGAATAGGGCAAGTTTACTATTCCCTAAATCCCATTTTCCTTATTAAGATTCTGCCACTTTTCTTGAGTATTACTTTGTCAAATGAACATAAGCTTTCATTAATTTTGAGAGCTTATGTCCTTTATTTTAATTATTTTCACATATGATATTATTATGTTTAATGTCATTGAAAATCTTGAAATCTATTTTTCATTTAAGGACAATTTTTCTTTTTTGCTTAAAGTAACACTTTCTCATTGTAAAATGAATATTGCATTTAATATGCATAATTTTAATATTCAATCCCGAGTAAACTAGCATCTATTGATTCTTTTACTTTTAGTTATTCTTTTATTGCACTATAACCACATTGTACTATAATTGTTCCATACTATAGGTACCTAAAATTGTTTTGTTTTACCCCTTTGTATAAAAAGTCACTTGGATGATTAAAAGATCTTGACAAGCAGTTTAATTATTTTTAATAACTTAGTTGGTAATTAATGATATATATCAATATTTTATTTTCACCAAATATTTTGAATAGTAATAAATATTTTGAATCCTAATACATATTTTGAATAGTAATAAAATATTTTGAAAAGTAATAAAAGTAATAAATAACATTTCTTGATTCCTTACTGTACATCAGAACTTAATAAGTTATTTAGTTACATACTTTAATTCTTAGTATGTTTATCTGAAGTAAGGATCATTGTAGAGAAGACGAGGACATGGAGGCTGTCAGAGATTATGAACTTTTGCAATTGAGCACAGTTGGCAATGATATAAGATTTACTTCTGATTCTGTCTGATTTCAATGCCTATGCTTTAGTAAGTGCCTTTTGCTGCCCCTCCAGGGATTAATGATTTGCACTTTCCAAAAGGAAAGGTTTATAGCACAAAAAACTATTGATTTTTGCTCCTGTGATTTTGCTTACTTAAATCCATACTTAAGTGGTAGAATGGCACTATGTAAAGAAACTGAGGATGAATAAGGCAACCTCTTTCCTTCTCACATCAGTGTCTAGCCATAAGAGTGAGGTTATGAACAATGGAATAGCTGAAACAAAATGCCATTTTAGTTAGTTCAGAAAAATAACTTCCTCCTTAACTATAGATCACTGGAAGCCAGTGTATTCTTTGTTGAAATTATCTAAAATTGCCACATTTTCAAGAGGTTTGCAAGTGTTTTTTTTTTTTTTTCTTTTCTTTTTGCCCAAAGAGTCCTATTACTGAGTAGAATTTATAAAGGAAACAGCAGGCATCAGTTGTGATTTTGTTGATTAATTTTGACTACACTGCAATAACATTGCCAGCTACTTAAGGGTTGGACTCCACATGAAGTGTTATTAAGATTTCTTAGCGCTGTTGGTGGCTTAGAAAACTGAGGCATGTTTATATGCATCTATCTTGGTGTCTTTCACTATCTATATATAACAGCATTATTAAATTCAGTTATTACAATATTGGGAAATTTTAACTGAACCCAAATGTATAAAATGTATCATTTTATACTTAAAGTCACTAACCTTTGTTCAGATGGCCATCTTAGCATTTTATCTAAACCATAAACAGAAATATGTTTTCTACATTAAGCTTTTAAAAATGGTCAATCTTATCTACTCTAAATCTTCAGAACATATATTGTTTGAGTCACAAAAATATAATTCTTATCACCATGGTTCCAACAAATGTCTAGTGTCAAGGAAGTGAGAAGTGCTAGTTAAATTATGGAATAACTATACAATTACAGCTTGCTTTTTAACCTCATTAGTATCATTCATGGTGTGGTACAAATAATACTCTCATGTTTTTTATACTACATGAATTTTAATAAAAATGTATACTTTTTGAACACCTTTTCAGCAATAATATTTTAAGCTCAAAACAAAATAAAGAACAAATGTAACCGTGCCCATATCAAAGTCCAAGAAACTATGGTCCAGATATTAAAAAGATGTGCCAATGTGTTTCAATCTTAGTATTGAAAACTAGGTCATAACTTTTCATCTATACCATTTCTATATAAGTTTATAATATGTATGCACAAGTATGCATATAACCACATGATTATTTTAAATATTTGCTTTAATAAAGCATAAATAAGCATGTGTAATTTCTGCATACTACTACTCATAGTTAATTTTTTACTGTATTTAACAACTATATATTTAAACTACTATTTCTATTTAGAACAGACAGAATTAGGATGTGAGAAGAGGGGAGTGATATATCGAACACTAAGATAATGCAAACACAGAAGTCCACAGTGTTTTCAAAAGCTGTAGCACAGCAAATTTTAATCTTTGTAATCAAATCCTCTAATCTATACTGTGAAGAAGAGCTTTTAATAAACAGAATTTCAGAAGCCAAGTAAAAATCTTCTAGTAGGTTCTTCTATGCTGCATAAGAAAACTGTCCTAGAAACATCTAATTCTATATAACCTTGTGATCTGGGGATACTCTCAAACGAAGATCATCCTTAGCCCTTTAAGTATAGTTATGGAAACTCCTATAGGCACATCATTTGGTCTCCCATGTCTTAGTAACAGAAGATTTTTATTGTTTTGATGACTGGAATAGATACCTCCTCGAACATTACTAATTATTGGAGCATGTTGTATCCTATTGAGAATAGTATAAGATATATCATCATTAATTGTCCTAATAATCATTATTTTCTCTATCATTAAAATAAACCATATTATATTATAAAATAAATTAATAAAATCAACAATCCTTTGGAATGCAACTGTGATGATTTGTAAGTTGATGTGTAACACACACACACACACACACACACACACACACACACACACACCTTATAGATTTAAATCCCAATGCAAATTCTTTATGTAGAGAAATGTGTCAAGACAATCTCTTGAAATAGGTGAAGTAGGGAAGAAAACTCAAAGAGAGAAACAATTCACTAGACGATGTACATACATAAATTAATCAATGCTAGTCAAAATGCTGTGTATGGGGAGGAAGGGAAAGGGAGAGAGTGAGGTGAGAACTAAGATAGGGCTCTCTCAGTGATGTGTGCATGTATGCCTCTATCACTCTGAACTTCATCATGATGTATGATTACAATGTGCCAATAAAATACAAAAAGAAATATGTGAAATATGCAAAATAACATGGTGAGGGTAACTGAATATTTGCGGCACCTTTGTTTTGATCCAATTTTTTTTTCCAAAACCAATTTTTTGGTGGTGCATTGTTTTATAAGTCAATTTATCTACAGCAAAAGATGTAAATGAGGCACTGATTTCATGTATTTTACTTCCTGGGAGAGCTATTGATTGTTGTATATCAATAGACCATACTACTGACATCAATTTATTCTAGGAGCACTTCAATGAGTCATGCTGGCTAGTGATCCTTGAATATGCAAAAAAGATTGTGAAATCCAAAGCTGATAGTTGCAGTATTTAAAATATCTTAGAAGATGTTACCATCATTCCCATCTCTCTACATGTACTCATTTCTTTTTTTTTTTTTTTTTTTTGGCAGTACTGGGGGTTGAACTCAGGGGCATTTTACCTCTGAGCTATATCCCCAGCTCTATTTTTTATTCTTTATTTTGAAACCGAGTCTCACTAAGTTGTGGAGTGCCTCACTAGGTAGCTGAGGCTAGCCGTGAACCCGGGATCCTCCAGTCTCAGCCTCCCAAATGCTGGGATTACACGCGTGTGCCACCACGCCTGGCTTTACATGTACTCATTTCTAAAATACTGGTTTTCTCCTGTTTGCTAAAGGAGCAACACCATCCAAATCTTACAGGGGATTTATCACATTATTGTTATTTAAGGCAGATGAAATACAAAGGGTTGTCAAAGTTGACATTCCAAAATTTTAGCAAGGCATGTTTTTTTTTTTTACCAAATTGCAAAAATATGGGCCTTATCTACATTATAGGTGACAGATAATAAATTTTATCACTGAATGTTAACTCATAAGGAAAAAGTTGTGGTGGTTTGTTTGGGGACAGGGCTATAGAAAACTCAAGAGTAACTCTAGAAACAACTAGATCATACAACAGTTGAAACAGGAAAAGAGCAATGGAAAATGATTTTATGAAATCAGTATACATAAAAGAAAAACTCTGGGGATATGCTTCAAAAATAAAGCTAGAAGCATTGTTTCTATTCTCAGCAGCACTAAGAAATTTTTTTTCCTAAGAAGGATCTTACATTCCTAAATGTCATAATTTAAACCCAGTGTCTGAGCCGGGCGTGGTGGCGCACGCTTGTAATCCCAGCATTCGGGAGGCTGAGACCGGAGGATCCGGGTTTGCGGCCAGCCTCAGCTACCTAGTGAGGCGCTCCGCAACTTAGTGAGACTCGGTTTCAAAATAAAGAATAAAAAATAGGGCTGGGGGTATAGCTCAGAGGTAGAATGTCCCTGAGTTCAATCCCCAGTACCGCAAAAAAAAAAAATAAAAAAAAAAAATAAATAAATAAACCCAGTGTCTGGCTCATTACTTTCTAATTTTCCATTTGAAACAGAAAAATATAATCATGAATTTTTTTAAAGCATCACTGATGAACATGAAGAATGATCTTCCTTGCCTAAAAACTAGAGGCCTGCCTGAGAAATAAAGAGTAGAAAGTGCTAGGAGGCTCAGTGACATGAGGAAATTCACTTCTCTACAGTGAGGTGTGGAGGATGTGGGAGGCAGCATGGAGGAGGAGAGTGGAGGCTGGTCCATTGGTCTTATGGTTAGTTCATGCTGTAAATCTGCAGCATCTGGAGTCATGGTATTGGGAGAAGGCTCTCAAGTATTCTCATAATGCACATGCCAGCATGGGAAGCAGATCATCCCAGGTTATAGAGAAGTCTCCAGGTAGGCCCCTGTAAGCAACTCCAAGAAGCTCTTACCAAGATAAAAAAATTCAGTCTTTCACATTACCAAAATATGCAACTGTGGGCTTTGTCCTAGCCCATTACTAGGAAACCTCTTGGTCACCAGGAGCACAGTCAGTGAGTGAGCTCACTGGCAGAATCAAAATTCTCTTCATCTCTGGATATGAAGATATAGAATTCACCATAAACAGGGGAATTACTGCATAGAAGTGTGTGATATACACGTCTCAGAGAGGAAATAATGATCATGCTTGTTTTGTAAGACTTAGAGTCCTGGAATAAGCAGCTGAAATGTATTTTCTCACAGTTCTGGAGATTGGCAATCCACAACCCAGGTGTTGATAGTGTGAGTTTCCTCCAGCCCTCTTGTCCTGGTTTGCAGATAGTTGCTTCATGCTCAGTCATCGTATGACCTTTGTGCCCATCTACTATTATCCACTGTCCCTTTGTGTCTAGGTACAATATTCCTATAAGGATTGTCTGATTGTATCAGGTTATCCTTGAGAATATCATTTAACATAATATCCTCTTTAAATACCTTATTTCTGCCTATAATTCAAATACTTGGGAGACTGAGACAGCAGTCATGGTTCCAAGCCAGCCTCAGCAATTTACCGAAACACTCAGCAATTTAGTGAAACCTTGTTTCCAAATACAAAATTAAAGAAAAAAAATGGTTAGGAGTGTAGTTCAGAGGTAGAATTCCCCTAGATTCAACCCCCAGAACCCTCCAAAAAGTGATTACTCACTTTCTGAGGTGCTGACAGTATTTTAACAAATTTCAAGAAGACAAAATTTATTCAGATCAATGACATTAGGAAAATATAAGTGGCCCCTGGTCATAACAGAGATTTCAAAGATTCTTAGTGATTGTCTTGTTTATATTTCATTAGAATTTAAAGATATAGATAATTTCTCTATTATGCAAAATAACTCAGTAGAAACCATAAATGTCAGACTAGCCCACATGGCAAACAGATTCTCACTCTTAGAAGACAACTTATACAAAAAATAACATGCAGTCAACAATATAGAGAAGACAGTTCAACAAATTATCCCATTACTTGGGATAATTTTAAATGAGCAAACCTAAGAAAAATAGGTATAGAAGAGTGTGTAGAAGCTCAAACCAATAACAGAGAACTTCCTGAATTGAGAAAATTAGGTAGACATTCTTATACAGTAGACTTCATAACACCAATTAGACAAGATCAGAGAACTTTGCCATATGTAGTAAAAAAAAAAACAAAGACTAAAAGAGTGGTTAAGGAGATAATTTCAAATGTGTCAAAAGCAAAAGGTTGGTGACAGTCAGATCTAAACAAGAATCATCCAGATTTCTTAAACCATGTCATGAAAGTCAAAAGGACATAGAATGATATATTTGAAACCCTAAAAGAAAACAACTTTCAGCCAAGACTACTTTATCTACCAAAAATACCTTTCAAAACTGACTTAAATAAAAAGCTTCCAAGTCCAACACAAGCCAAAAGAATTCATGTCTACCAAACTGGGACTTGAGGAAACACTCAAATATATAAAACACAATGAAGAAATAAAAATGAGCATCAAAACTGGAGAAGGGATGAATTATATCAAGTGAATAACTAAGAAAACAGAATTAACATATTCTCAAACATTAAATACAACTTAAAATGATGAAATAAAAATCCTGTCAATGAAACTGAATGTTAACAGCTTTGAGTCCCCAGTTATAAGATATAGACTAGAAAAATGGATTTAGGAACTTAATACTTCTATATGTTGTTTGCAAGAAATATACTTTCCAAATATATTCAGACTAAAGGTGAAGGATTGGAATATAATAGTCCACGTAAATGGAGCCTGAAAACAAGCAGGGATAGCAACTCTCATATTACACAAAGTAAACTCCAAGCCAAAAATTATCAAAAGAGAAAAGGCAGGTCATATCTTGCTGATAAAAGGAACAGTCCAAAATAGGATATAGTTGTAGTCACTATTTATGCTCCAAATGTGGGTGCAACCACTTTTATAAAACAAACTTTTTATGACTTTAAGTCTCAGATAGACCCCCAATACAATATTTGGAGAATTCTACACATCTCTCACACCAGTGGATGTATTTTCCAGAAAAAGAATCACTAAGAATGCTTCAGACTTGTAATGGTTTGGAAATAAAATGTCCCCCAGCTTTCATGGAAACAAGGTAGGGTGGTCTTGGGGACTGTATAAGGTCTTTTCGCCACCTACCATCTCTCAGTATCTGATGTCCAGGATGTGAGAGCACAGGCTTGTATTTTCTCCCTCTCCTTCCCACCACTATGCTCTGAGCTTCAGACTCTGGCTCACATAGACCAAACCTCTAAGTCTCAAAAAATCTTTGAGCAAATTTTTCTGTCTATACATTGTATGGTCATTTGTCTTGGGTTATTGCAGTGAGATTTTTGACCAGTCCAGAAATTGGAAGCAGAAGTTTGGGCTCACTGTTATTTCCAAGTCTGACCATGTGAATTGTGTCTTTGGTTTGTGAGAAGAATTGGTAAGGGCCAGAATGCTGTTAGGAAGGTGGACAGTAGAGACTCTGCTCAGGAGATTTCAGAGGGCAGAAAGGACTTCAAAGGAAAATGGATTAGAGGCCACACATGTTCCAATGAATAATTTATTGGCGTTCTGCCCATGTCCTGAATTTTGGGAGCAGACAGTAAAGCAGAGAAACTTTATAGATTTGCTGTTTGACCAGAAAGAATGGGGCCCAAAGAGATGATGTTGTGGAAAAGAGTAAGATGGATAAAAGGAAGTAGGTAGCGGTGGACATGATGGAGGCAGGCCGCTGGTGGCTATGATAGAGTTGAAGTCAGCAGTGGCCATAATAGAGGTGAGGTTACTGGCCAACCAGGTGGAGGGGAGCCCAGTGGCTGTGTTTAAAAAGTGCCCAGCAGCAATGATTAAAGAGGGCATGTGTACCTTCCCTACTGGTGGTCTATTCCAGCACTCCTATAATGCTTGGCTTTGCTAGAAAAAAGGAGTCATGGAGCCTTTCCCCCAGATTTAAATGGAAGGCCTGGGAAGCCAGTCAATGTGTGTCAAGGTTCAAATCCCTACAAGCAGAACCAAACTGGGGAATTTATGAAGCTGTGAGGGTGAAGCCAAAGTTGTAAGTAAAACCCATATGATTTACAGATGTCTGAAATGTGGATTGAAAGTGGGGAAAGATTACAAGTTGGGAGCCAGAGACAGGCTAGAAGAACCAGTATATCAACCATTATAATCAACCAGAGCATAAATTAATCAAATACAGAACAAAAACATTACAAAAGATCAGCAAAACAAAAAGATCATTTTTAAAAAGATAAATATTCTAATATAATTTTGAAAAATTATATTCCAATAAATTGGAAAACCTAGAAGAAATCAATAAATTTTTAGGAATATACCATCTACCTAAGTTGAATCAAGAAGATATAGGTTGACCAATAGCAAGCAAAGAGGCTAAAACATCAATAAAGAGCCTACATCAAATAAAATCACAGATCCAGATGAATTCTCAGCCAAATTTTATAAAACCTTTATATAAGATATGACCCCAATGCTTCCCAAACTATTCCATGAAATAGAAAGATATGGAATTCTCCCAAACTCTTTCTTTGAAGACAGTATCACCATTAAAAAAACTGAATAAAGTTAAGAAAGAATATTACAGAACAATATCATTGATGAACTTAGATGCAAAACTCCTAAGCAAGATTCTAGCAACACACATTCAAAATTATATCAAGAATATTACAATTCAAACTGAATTATAGAGCTATAATAATAAAACAGCATGTTATTGGCACAAAATCAGACTTATAGACCAGTGGAACAAGATAAAATATTCATAAATAAATCCACATACTTATAGCCAATTGATTTTTGACAAAGGTGCCAAAAATCATTGGAGAAACAATAGCCTTTTCAACAAATGGTATTGGCAAAACTATTTGTAGGAAAATGGAATTAAAACCCTTCTTCTCACGCTGCATAAAAGTCAACTCAAAATGGATCAAATACCTGGAAATTATACCAGAGACTTTGCAAATACTAGAAGTCATAGAACCAACACTCCAACATACAGAAACTTCCTTAATTAGACCCCCTCAATAGGATCAACACTCCAACAAATAGAAACTTCCTCAATTAGACACTAGTAGAAACTTCCTCAATTAGACCACCAAGGCACAAAAATAAAAATGAAGATTAATAAGTGGAGTTGCATTAAATTAAAGAGACCCTCTGCCACAAACAAAACCATCACAAATTTAAAGAGAAAGACTACAGAATGGGAAAACATCTTTGCCAGCTACTCCTGTGATAGAAGACTAATATCTAGAATAAACAAAGTACTTAAAAGAATTAACATGAAAAATACAATAATCCAATCAAGAAGCAGACAATTGAATGAAACAATTAACAAAAAAGAAATACAAAAGATGAAATCATACATGAAAAATGTTCAATATCATAAGCAAATCAAAACTGCACTGAGGAGCCGAGCATGGTGGTGCACACTTGTAATCCCAGTATTTGAGAAGCTGAGACTGAAGGATCCGGGTTTGTGGCCAGCCTTAGCTACTTAGTGAGGCACTCCGCAACTTAATGAGACCCTGTTTTAAAATAAAGAATAAAACATAGGGCTGGGAGTATAGCTCGGAGGTAGAATGCCCCTGAGTTCAATCCCCAGGACTGAAAACAAAAACAAAAACAAAAACCCCCCAAAAAACTGCAGTGAAATTTCTTCTAACTTCAATTAAAATGGTAATCCTCAAAAATTCAAACAATAATAAATTCTGATGAGGATCTTGGCAAATAGGAATTATGATGCATTATTAATGGGATTGCAAATTTCCAGAGGTTCCTTAGTAAAACTGGAATAGCACTACCATGTAACCCAGTTACACCACTCTTGGGTATCTAAAGGGATTGAAAGCAGGTCACTATATTAAAGCATGCATTTCTATGGTTAATAGCCAAATTGTGGAATGAACCCAGAAGTCCATCAAGTTATAAATTAATTACAAAATTATGGGATGTAAACAAATGGTATTCTACCCAGCAATAAAAACTAAATTGTGTCATTTGCAGAAGAATGGATGGAACTAGAGAATATTACACTAAGTGAAATTATCAGCCACAAAAAGTAAAATTTCAGATGTTTTTCCTCATATATAGAAGCTTGGGAGAAATTGGGATACAAAAGAGATTCTACACAAAAGAGGAGAAACCCTAGTGTGGTGATGGAGGGAGCCTAAGGAATGGAGGGGGCGGGAGGGGGGAGATTAGATGAAGGAAACATTTTTATGGACAGGATATATATACACAAAAGTATCAATGCCAATCTTGATAATGTGCACAGGGAGGTGGAGGATGTGGGATGGGAGCTGGAAGAAAAGTCACTGAATGCTGTGTGCTATATGACTCTAACACTCAACTTCATCATTGTGGATGATTACAATGCACCAACAAAAAAGAAAGTGTTTTACACAGTAAAACACTTTAAAATCAAATTTTAAAAAAATTAGAGGAAATCACAAATAGAAATACATTTATATTTTAAGAAATATGTTATTTCTTAATGAAGTGAGGAGAACAACAAAATTGTTGAAGGATATAGAGAAAGAATAAAAGAGAAATAGATATTGAGATCTGGAAGTATGATAGGCTTTCACTCTAATAATTAAACCTACAAGTTGTGTGTATGTGTGCATCTATAAAATTATACTAGGAAACTTTATTTATAGAAAGAATCTTTTAAGACTCAGCTATTGTTTCTATTACCTGTGCAATTATCTCAAGTCTCTAAAATGTCTTTAATTTTAACTGGTTGAGTTTCTTGGTAATGCAATTCTGATAATACAAGATTACTTGACATCTCTTTATCTTTAAAATTACATATAATTGTACAATTGCCTTTCATACCTTCCCTGTTCACTGTATAAGCATGAAGTTACAACAACCATTTCTATTGGAGTCTTAGTTCAAACAAAAAATTTGAAGGTCTTTGTTTCCTTTAATAATCTTTTACCTATTTTTATATTTAGAGCTAAATGTTCCTTATTCTTTTCAACATTACTCCTCTTTTACAGGGAATAGTATCTTGGCAGAGGAGAACATATCTTCCAATACTGATAATAATTGCTTCAAGAAGCCGGGTGTGGTGGTGCATGCTTTTAATCTCAGTACTTACTTTAGGGGTTAAGACTGGAGTATCCAGGTTTGTGACCAGCCTCAGCTATTTAGTGAGGCACTCTGCAACTTAGTGAGACCCTGTTTCAAAATAAAGAATAAAAAGTAGGACTGGGAGTACTTCAGAGGTAGAATGCTCCTGAGTTCAATCCCCAGTACTGCCAAAAAAAAAAATTGCTTTAACTTTTATGACTCAGGTAAAGGCAAGTCTTGTTATTTGCTCATCTTGAAGATGACATTGTTATGTTATTTCTGTTTTCATGGCAGTTGACTCATGGGTGACTCATGAATGTTTCAGACATGACATTTTATTTTATCATATGTATAATTTCATTCAATATTGATTGTATATTCTGCACCCTCATGGAATTAAAATTCATTATAAGAACCATGACAGAGATAATAGCTTCCTTTCTCAGGTTCAAGGAAGTGGGGCTATCTCCTCTCTTTCTAGGGCCTCAATTTAGTAGCAGCTCTTCCAGGTGGAATTCTCACTAGAAGCAAGGAAAGAAAAGACCAGCTAAGTGTAAATGTTATAATTAAGGACAAGAAAAGGGCAAAGAAATTTTAAATAAATGGCAGATGAAGCATGATGTGTTTTGTATAACACTAAAGTTATAAGGCTGCAACAGAGCTGACCTTGTATCTAGTCTGTATCTCTGTCTCTGTCTCTATGTCTCTCCTTCTCTCTCTCTCTCTCTCTCTCTCTCTCTCTCTCTCTCTCTCTCTCTCTCTCACACACACACACACACACACACACACATACACACACACACACACACGATTGTTTCTGTATTGATATTTTATTTGAGTATGAGTTTGGTGAAACTTTTGTAAGCTTCTTGTTTAGGAAAGGGAGTTTAGTACAGGGTTTAGTGGGATATAACCTTGGTTTCAGCCTAGAATGCTCCCAACTAGAGAAGAGTGTCTGTTCCCATGAATTTTCATTTATGTTTATGTATCAGATAACAAAGACAGGGCAGTGATTATAATTAGGTAGTGATTTAGAGATCATATAACCAGGACCCTCAGATCTGTCTCAGCATAACAGCTGTCTCAAGGAAGAAATTTACACAAGCCTACATTGTGTAAATAGCTTCATACTGGCCACACTTACTCTCTATTAACTTATTTCAAATATTTTATAATGCTTAATGTTAAGTATTTCATAATAGCTTCATTTATTTTTTTCTATTTCATTATAATATCCACTTAATTAACTTCTGATATATTGATACATTTTCATAACTTACCTGAATCTGGAAATCTCTAATTAATTCTAATTATTTTTTTTTTGTCAGTTCTTTGGATTTTTCCAAATAACATTAACATAAGTAAGGAATGATAGTGTTGACTGCTACCATCTGTTGTTTATACATAATACTAATCTCAACCTACTCCATCGGTACAATGTTAAAATGCAGTTTATTAGTAGGGTGTTAGAGGTTAGCTAGGCCTGTATTTTAATGAGACTATCTCAACTATTCAGCAATTAACTTGTTGCTTATCTACATATTTGTGAATTTGCAAACACCTGTTATTTGCCAGACATTGTATTTAGGGCTAATAATTCTAATATTTAATTCTTGTTTAAGATTGATATTCTTTATTGAAATGAAGAAGTGTTCTACTTTATATCTATTTTTGTGATTAGTTTTCTCTCACTTGACTATGTAATCAATTATACTAAAGTAATTTTAAATGTTAAAATACATCTGTTATTATATTAAAATTTTTATAATATAATTTATCATGTTGCTACAGATTCTCTAATTGACTTAACATGTAGATTATATATGAATATTGAGATTATTTAATTGTAATATATTTGTAAATAAAATCTACTTACATGGGATATGTAAGATATTATATAAATGTGGTAAATAGTATATATGTCAAAATATTAAAATGGTTATTCTGAACAATAAAATTAGTTTTCCAAAATTTCCTGAAAGTTTTTACACTTATCAAAATTATTTGAAAAAACATATATGGGCTTTCAAGTTTATTTTTAGCAATTCATCAAAAGCCCAACATCTGTTGTTAAAAAGTAAAGACTGGACTAACAAAAAAATGAAAAAAAAATTGGTAAAAATAAAACTTTCTTTGTAGATGACAGAATTGACTATGTACAAAATTCAAAAGAATCTGTGACTTTCAGGAAGATGGTGACCTGGGGAAGCAGCACATCTCAGTTCTACTGACACTCAAAACTGAATTGCCGTGAAGGCAGCATCTTGACAAGAGAAAAAATGCAAAAAACTGAACAAAGCAATGAAAAATTGAAAGGCAGAAGAAACAAAACTGGAAGACAGAACAGAGGAAAGCAAAATACACCATGCACCTCTCCTGGGGAACAGCTGTGGGCACAGAGGCTGCAGTGGCACCATCTTGCCTAACTGTGCCAGAACTGCCAGCACGGTGGCCTCCAGAGACCCCCAGCAAAAAAACCAATAACTTCCACAGAAAGGCAGTGAAAATTTTAACAAAAAATGAAAGTTGAAAAGCAGCAGAACCAGAACTAGAAAACAGATCAGAGGACTGAATAAGTTCTCCAAGCCTCTCACCTGGAGAACAGAGGCTGGCCGTACCTGTGCCATCTTACCCAGGCAGCACTGGAACTGGAGGCTGCTGGCACCCTGAAGAGACCCCTAGGAAGAATTAGATTGTTGCAAGACCAGTGATTCTAGATCATCGGTGAAAGTGGTCAGAATTTTGCTCCACAGGAACCCTGGCTGGATCCAGACACTGTGGCTGCAACTGAGCCCATCTCTTCCAGCAGTGATCCAGAACAGCAAACAGCAACTATCAAGACTGTAAGATTACCAGCTGTTCTAGCGGAAAATGGCCATACCTGGACACAGGGACTTCCATGGCAAGGAAATAGCCTTGCAGGGGCCTGAGACTTTGCAAATCACCCCTGCAAAGTTGGGGATGGGGACTACTATCAGACACAGCAGAAATGTGATTTAGTAGATAGCCCCTAGGAGGCAGACAGGAGGGAACTGTAATCAGCAGTTTGAAGAGCCCTTGTAGGGTTCTAGGATTCACTGTGGAACATAGTTCCCTGGTGTCAGGGGGAAAACACCTCAGCCTACAGAGCTGCTGGCTCTGAAAGCAGTAAATTTATGCCTGGCCATATTTGGGTGCTAAAAGCACCAGCACAAACACTGGAAGCCAGCAAGATCTCCCAAGAGTGTGACAGCCCAAGACAGGGGTAGTGCAGAGCTACCCTAGCTCCCAGTCTATAACTGTGGAGTTTCTCCCTGACAGAACTTGGGCTTATGGCAGAGAGTGGCAGCAGCACCATCTGGACCAAATTGTGCCAAGAGGCCAGGGGCCCTGATCACAAGCTGGGAATTCAATATTCTCTCTGCTCGCAGAGTTTGTACATGGTATGCATGTATGCTAGTGACATAATGTGACCCTAACAAGCAGACCTCGAGTGGTGCCCCAGGGCCACCAAAGCTCAGCAAGCCAGGCCATAAATTTGGAACACAGCAATAGCCAGTTTTGCTGAGCTTAAGCCTACAGGTCACAGAGGGCAGAGGGCAGCACTCTGCATTATGATGGGGTCACAATCAGCAGAGCAGCAGTGATCTCTGGGGATCATTACATCTCAACCAGCAGGCTGCACACTGAATAGAACATTATAGTCTCAGGCCCCATGGAGTTTGGGCCAGGAGAACAGAGTGACCTGCAGCCAACCAGAGATTTCTGTCTGTTTGCACTAAGAACTATATCTAGATAAATAGGCACTAGAGGACAAACCCCAAACTTTGATTATCTGAGTCAGCTTGGTAGAGGTGAAGATATACCCCCAGTATAGATATTATTATAGAGGAATAACAAATAAACACAGGACTCACACACAAAGAGCAAGAAGATGACAAGACAACAGAAACACAAACTCAATATCTCTGAAAATTTGAAAACAAGGAATAGTGAAGAAATAATACCCCTCCACAATTCAGCAACAATGGAGATCACCAATACTGATCTGTAAGGAATGCAAGAAGGAGAATTCTGAATTTTGTTTTTTTTTGTTGTTGTTGTTGTTTTTTTGCAGTACTGGGGATTGAACTCAGGGGCATTCTACCTCCGAGCTACACCCCCAGCCCTATTTTTTATTCTTTATTTTGAAACCAAGTCTCACTAAGTTGCGGAGTGCCTCACTAGGTAGCTGAGGCTGGCCGCGAACCCGGATCCTCCGGTTTCAGCCTCCCAAATGCTGGGATTACAAGCGTGCGCCACCAC
>PVLC010000184.1:259348-274561 GCA_004027655.1 Graphiurus murinus | reverse complement strand
AAATCAAAACTACCCTGAGATTTCACCTAACTCCAGTCAGAATGGCAATCATAAAAAACACGAACAACAACACCTGCTGGCGAGGGTGTGGAGAAGTGGGAACCCTAATACATTGTTGGTGGGATTGCAAACTTGTGCAACCACTGTGGAAAACAGTATGGAGGACCCTCAGACGAATGGGAGTGAACCTACCATATGATCCAGCAATATGACTACTGGGTATATACCCCAAATAATGGAAACCAAACTATCAGACCGATGCATGTGTATCCATGTTTATAGCGGTTCAATTCACAATAGCCAAACTATGGAAGCAGCCAAGATGTCCATTGACAGATGAATGGATTACAAAACTATGGGATATGTACACAATGGAATTTTACTCAGCCATAAAGAAGAACAAAATCATTTTATTTGCGGGGAAGTGGATGCAAGGGAAACCATTATGTTAAGTGAGATTAGCCAGTCACAAAGAGTAAAGAAGCATATATTCTCCCTAATATGCGGATGCTAGGGAGAAGATGGGGCATAGGAGGGTCTCCAGATGAAAAGGAGAGATCCTTGATAAGCAAAGAAGTTGATTTAATTGTAGGGGATGCACGGGGCAGAGGGACACCCTAAGGCGCATGATGTGCTTACACAATCATATCAAAGTCACTCACGGAACTGAACCTGAGGGGGAGGGAGGGGGAGGGAACGGGGTGGGAATTGGGGAAGGGGTCAAATGAGAATTGTGTGCAAATATGTTGTTAACAACTTGTACTTAACAAAGATGTATGCTACAATGCACAAACTACTACAATAAAAAATAAATTAAAAAAAGAAAATAAATTATTATTAAAATATAGTTATGTTAAATTTTCAAGACTTAGTATTCTGGAAATACTTTTTTAAATATTTTGCTGGAAGATGGGAAGTAAATTTGTTTTAATATTTTCAGGAAAAAAGCATAAACAACCAACTCTTTCCTATTGTAAGTTAAAATATGGCATCTTAGAAGGCCATTCCCACAAATTATGGTGCTTTTTTTTTTTTTCATTCATAGGAATTCTTATGTTGGTAGCTAAAACAGCATTTTCATGCCAAACAGTAAAACTCTGAAGATACTTTAAATAGTTTTCAGATATACTCTATTCTCAAATCCTTTCCAAGATGAAAGACACTTTTTTTTTTTAAAGAGAAAATGATCATTTTATTTGGCAAAACAGAAATGTCCAGCTGAGGCATATTAAAACAATTTTACAATTGCCCCAAAGGCAGAATATCTTCACCACTTCTTTTGCTGTAAAAATCTGTTTCTGCTGAATGGAAATGACCAAGTTTTACCTGAAAAATGTGAGAACAGATACATACTTTTTGCCCTTCCAAAGTCTTTATAAAATGGCTTCTACTCAGTTCTACAAGTCTTGTTTAATGGTGAAATTCTTCATAATTATTTAGTTTTTTAAAAGAGTTTTTCCTGTAAATTGACCATTGGTTTTCTAAATATTGCATTATACCATTTTTAAAAAAGAAATATTAGTGATACTATGGTTTCCTAGCAAAAGTTTATTATACTATTTGACAATACACTTAATTCCAGTTATCTTTCCCACTAAAACTTATATATTATTCAATATTTATAGCAAGATATGAAATTTCACAGATAGATGAAAGCTATATGGTAAGTCAAACAGAGGTACAGAAAATGAAAAATAAAATAATAATAAAAAATCCTTTTTACGGCTTACCAGTAGACTAGATAGAGTAAAAGAAAGAATCAGTGAACTTAAAAATAGCTTAAAAGACAGTAACCAAATTGATGCAAAAAGGAAAAAAATGTAAAATAAAATTATAAAGAGAAAAAATGAAAAATATAAAAAGACAATTTATAGCACATTGCACTGTGGAATTATAAGCAAATACTACCAAATATAACTAAGCAAATACTTGAAATTTCAGGATTAGATGAGAAAAAAGCCATGGTGGGGACTTTTGATTTCAGCTATAACATGTAAAGAGTTTAAAGTCATTAATTTTGTCCTTACATCAAGATAAAACTGTAATAATTGAATATCAGCAACATTTCTTGGCTCCAAAAGAGAATGAAGGTTACAAGGAAAAAAAATCGAGAGACGGTTGAACAAGAACATCGTAGCTGAGATATGTTTACCTGGGAAGAAGAATGTGGGAAGCCAAAAACTATGGGAAATACCTAAATGGTCATTTTTACAAGATTCTGAAACCCATGTTTGTTAGTTTGAAAGGGAGGAAGTCCAGGGAACATATACTCTTTCATGGTTTTGATCCCTAGAAGTACCACCAAATTTTCACAGTGAAGAAACAAACAAACAAAAATTTCATATGATGCTTGCATGAGGAAAGAAAAGGGGAATTTTCCAGAGAACTCTTCATAACAAAAATTTCCACACTAGGGAATAAAAACTTTTTTTCTCAAAGTGAAACCCTGTCTCCTAACTAATAAGATCAAAAAGAATCAAGATGTTTCATTCATAAATTGAAACAGCATGCTTTAAAAGAGGCAGTGATATAAAAATGAAAAATTTAAAAACAATATAGTTAAGATAAAATAAAAAATTGATTTAAAGGGTGAAAAGATAAAATAGAGAAATTAACCGGGATGTAATAGGAAAGAGTTAATGAGACATTTTGAGAGAAAAAAAAAATGAGTCATGAATAATTAAGCAGGGAAAGTTAGGATCTAATAAGTCCAGAAATAGGGAATGAAAAAGAGACAAAGATAATTTATCAAAGAAATGATAGAAGAAAAAATTAAACATGAATAGCAAGCAAATTTTGTTTAAGAAAAATGAGCTTTTTCCACATGCTAGACTTAGATTCTTCTGGGCACCCCCCCCCTTGTAGGAATAACTACTAGATTTTCTCTAAAAAGACCTATCTCAGCAATTTAGCAAGATTCTGTTTCAAAATTTACAAATAAATAAATAAATAAATAAATAAATAAATAAATAAAAGGGCTGGGCTGTAGCTCAGAGGTAGAATGCCTCTGAGTTCAATCCCCAGTACCAAAAAGAAACAAATAAAAAACAAGTATGCAATAGATTATCATTGTCTGTAGTTGCCCTACTATACAACATCAGAACTTCTTATTCCTATCTAGCTGTCATTTAAGACCCATTGATCAAATTTCCCCATCTCTTCCTCCTCCACCCTTGCAGCCAGCACTCTACTCTCAGTTAGGACCTCAACTTTTCTGTATTCTATATACAAGATTATAAAGATTTTATAAAACTGTGTCATTATAAGTGAAAGAACAAACTGGCCTTAAAGTTTTTTTTACATATTAATGTGACTATAAAAAGAGCATTCAATCATTATAGAATAAGACCTGCTTAATCAAACTGCTCAAGTCACTCCAGTATTTCCACTGTTTAACCACTGTTTGCTGAAAAAAAAAAAGTCATACATCTCCAAAAGCCATTCCTGGGCCATCTTGAGAACACACCACATTAAATACACTGAGTTTTCCATGAGCTGCTATCTCTGTATTTTCAAACATTGTAAACAATAGTCTTTGATGATTTTGATCACAGAAAGTCAGATATTTGAAGGTCCATTGCTAAAGAAGAAAGGACAGATAT
Source organism: Graphiurus murinus (assembly GCA_004027655.1). Lineage (NCBI taxonomy): Eukaryota > Metazoa > Chordata > Mammalia > Rodentia > Gliridae > Graphiurus > Graphiurus murinus. The sequence continues at coordinate 270,959 of PVLC010000184.1, read as the reverse complement.
GCTTGAGTCATTAGTTCAGCCCCTAAAATAGATCAAAGAGGCATCCAAAAATGAACTGCTATTTGCTGTTCTGAAGGCAGTAGTGGTACTCAGCTGACCACAATGTAAACTTTCCTCCAGCTGTGTGAAATAAGCATCATAGTTTCAAAGAATGACTGAGTGCTAGGAAGAGTTATGCAATAGTTTAACTGGCACATATTGCTATCTTTTCAAAAGTGGTTCTTAAAAATCAAGTGGAATTTCAGAAGTTAATCACTTTTTAAAAACAATTTGAATTTACTTATGTATATTTTTTAAGAGGGAATCTTTGACCCCTTTCAAAATCCCAAAGAGTGAAAGAAAAAAAAAATACTTCTCAGTGCAATCACTGGAAACCGTCAGTATTGTTTGGCTCTGTGCATTAGCATCCAAAAACTAATGAAGAAATTAAAAATACTTGTGTTTATCTTGTTTTCTTAATGCCACTGATTTTTATACTTTGACCTTATATCTAGAAATCTTGGTGAGCGCTTATTAAGTCTGTTTTTATGTTTACTATTGGTTCTCTTGGATTCTCTATGTAAAAAATCATACCTGTCCCCCAAAGTAACATCTTTGCATTTTCCTTCCTAATCATTATTTCCTTTTTTTTTTCTTTCTTTCTTCCTTTTTAGGTTTCACTGGGTGGAACCTATAATATATTGCCTAATGATAATAGTGATTAAAATTATATCTGCCTTTCATAAAATATTTTTCAAATTCTACAATTCAGTAAAACAATACCTATTGATGTTTAGTAGATAAATTACACTCAAATGATGAAATGTGAGCTGGGCGTGGTGGCGCACGCTTGTAATCCCAGCATTTGGAAGGCTGAGACCAGAGGATGCAGGTTTGCAGTCAGCCTCAGCTACCTAGTGAGGCCCTCCACAACTTAGTGAGACCCAGTTTCAAAATAAAGAATAAAAATTAGGGCTGGGGGTATAGCTCGAAGGTAGAACACCCCTGAGTTCAATCCCCAGTACCCCAAAACTGAACTCAGGGGCATTCTACCGCCGAGCTACATCCCCAGCCCTATTTTTTATTCTTTATTTTTTTTTTTTTTTTTGGCGGTACTGGGGATTGAACTCAGGGGCATTCTACCTCCGAGCTACACCCCCAGCCCTATTTTTTATTCTTTATTTTTTGAAACCGAGTCTCACTAAGTTGCGGAGTGCCTCACTAGATAGCTGAGGCTGGCCGCGAACCCGGATCCTCCGGTCTCAATATTCTTTATTTTTTGAAATACAGTCTCACTAAGTTGCGGAATGCCTCACTAGGTAGCTGAGGCTGGCCGCGAACCCGTATCCTCCGATCTTAGCCCTCAAATGCTGGGATTACAAGCGTGTGCCACCATGCCGGGATGATGTGTTTTTTTGTTTTTTTTTTATTGTAGTAATTCGTGCAATATAGCATACATCTTTGTTAAGTACAAGTTGTTAACAACATATTTGCACATACTTTTCATTTGAACCCTTCCCCAATTCCCTCCCCATTCCCTCCCCCTTCCTCCCCCTCAGGTTCACTTCAGTGAGTGACCTTGATATGATTGTGTAGGTACATCATGTGCCTTAGGGTGTCCCTCTGATGTTTTATTTTTCTAGAAAATTGTAATTTTGTTTTTACTTTCAAATGCATTACACACAGCTATCCTTATTATAGATATATGTATATGTGTATATATTTATATATAGACATATGTATATGTTTTTACTCCATTAAAATTACAACCAATTCTATTTTCATTTATAATGTATTCCGTTCTTTCATTTTTTCTCAGTCATTATTTCTAAATTTTCTATTTCAAATTCTTTCAAAGATCTATCTTTTGTGTTCTTGATAATTTTTATTACTATTATTTTAAGTACTGGGAATGGAACTCAGGGAATTCTACCTCTGGGCCACACTATCAGGTCTATATTTTTAATTTTTTTCACTTTGATAAAGGATCTTGCTAAGTTGCTGAGGCTGGCCTCCAAACTGTGATACTCTTGTCTCAGGCTCCCAAGTACTGGGATAACAAGCATGCACCACCATGCCTGGAAATAAATTTGAACATATATTTTATATCTTTCAAATGTTTTACCTTAATATTACTTCTAATTTTATTCAAATTAATTTACTAATGTGTGATCTTTTATAGTTTCTTCTTATGGATACTAGCATGATAATTTTCAGTCTTTTTTAAATTAAATGCACTAAAGATGTAAATTCCCATATAAGTGGTTTTATGCTTGTCTCCCATAAGTCTTGGTACAGAAGCTTTTGTTACCATTCAGTCTTAACATACTTCATAATGTTTGCATGTTTTCTTGTTTATACTACAAATTGTTTAGAATGCTGTTTTCGGTTTTCAAATATAAGGTTATATTTCAATTACCTTTATAAAATTGTTTTCTGATTTAATTTTATTGTGACTAGAAATGTGATCTGCAAAGTTTTAATCTGGTTGAGACTTCCTTTGTGGCCAGTTACTTGACTACTTTTGTAAATGGTTACATGTGTAGTTGAAAATAATGAGTTTCTTCTGGTGTTAGTTTCTACCTACATCTATTAGAATAGATTTTTTTTTCATTATAGGAATCCAAATCTTAAATTGTAACTATGTAAATTTACTTAATCTTCTGAAAGAGAAGTATTAACATTTCTCATTTTCATTATGACTTTATCAATTTCCTCCTGAACTTTTCTTAATTTTTATATATACTTTTTGAGGCTATGTTGGTTGATCCATGCTAATTCCATTATTGATATATTCTGGGAATGTGTTTTTCTTTCATGTCTTTCTTGAGTTCTGTCTTTTTTTCTATAGCTACCATAACAATTTCCAAAGACATAGTATCTTTTTACAATTTATTCTCAATAATTTACTCTCAATCAATAATTGATTCTCTCAGAGTTGGAAAAGTCAGAGTCCAAAATCACTATCCCTGTTTCAAAATCCAGGGCCAGCAGGGTGGAGCCGTTCTTCCCCTTTTCTAGCTTCTGAAAATTGCTGGGATTCCTAAGGCAGTGGCTACATCACTCTGTTCTGTGCTTCGGAGTAGGCATGTCTTTCAGATCTTACCATAACCTCTTCCAGACAGTATTTTTTAATTCCCCTCTATCAAATTAAGAGCTCCTTTTTGTTACTATGGGAACCTGGAATTATTCGTATCCTACTTCTTAGTATACACTTCACTGAAGATTCCTTGGTACTTGTCATTCTTGAGATCAGTGAAGGTGCCTTAAATAACCTTGCACTACTAACAGCAATAATCTGTGTTCAATAAACAGTAATCAATTGAGTCATTTAAGAGTTTCTGGCCACATATCAAATTCCTTATAAGCTCCAAATTTCAGTGGCTATTTTTCAACCTCTAGACACACAGGATAAAGTAGGATCTGAGGCCTCAGAAATCGTCAGTCCATCAGAAGCAAGAAAGGGGGGATTGGGGGCATGATGACTATGGGGATATGAGAAGCACCTTACCTGTATTGAGACTCCTATTCTCTCCTTTTGTTAGGGAACCCCAGACTCCACCCACACTGCTATATAATGACAAGGGGGTGGGGGCGCTGAGAACCAAGGCATTAGGAAAGTGAGAAAAAGAGCATCCTGCTCTCAAAACCTGGAAGACACATTACCCTGGACCAGTTCACTGCTGAAAGAAATGAGTTTGTGGCTCCGAGCTACAGGTAAACAGCTAGACTCCATGAATTACAGGTGTACATAGCATTCCTTGGAGCCCAGAATTTAAATTCATACCACTGAACAGTTTTTAAAGGCTTCAACACATAATTTTGTTTGTATGCAAATGAGGGCTGCTAATTTCAAATGAGTCTTAACTATTTATTTAAGTAGTCCCCAAGGATCTCTACTTGAACACAATTTGCTAACAGTTATTTCAAGTACTAGATGGATTCAGAAAACAATAAACTGTGTGTTTGAATTAACTCAGTGACTTGGGTTACCAATTCCAACAGATCTCTATAATTGATCTGAATCAAGAAGTCTATTTCCATTGCAGATTCAATATATTTTTAATCAAAATTTAAAATTTTGAGGGAGAACAGAAATACATCAGACAGTAACATGCAAATAGAATATTACACTTAACAAGGAGTTTTTATAGACACTGATCCATTTAAGCCTGACAACAGGAAAGTGAAGTATATACATAGTATTAGTATGCTTATTTGGAAGATGAGGTAATGAGCTTTCTTAAGTTTAGGTTGGGAGAGCTGCAGTATGACCCTTGGACTTCATATATAACTAATTCCCATCACAACACCATTTGCAGAGTTATCACAGCACACAACTCTAGGTGGTCACCATTCAAATAGTGAAACCCCTTAGTGATCCTGTTGGGATGGTTATGTTTAAAATAACTGGAGCTTTTGCTGCGCCTGTGGAATGCCTTTTGCAGCAGCAAAGATCTCAGAGTTCCTATGCTGAACTTCAGCAAGGTCTTGCTCTCATTCTTGGCAATCGCAGACACCAGAATAGCTTTGGCTTATCTTTCTTCAAAGAGAAGAAGAAAAACTGACTCCTGAACACAATCTTTCCAATCCTACTTATATTCCAATTTTCACATTTTTGGATGAGAATCATAGAGATAGGAGAGACTTTAGAGTTCCTTTAGCACTAACTATTTAAAAGTGTTGAGGGCTGCTGGGCTCCGTGGTGCATGCCTGTAATCTCAGTAGTTGGGAGGCTGAGACAAGAGGTTTGAGGCCAGAGTATGCTAACTTAGAAAGACTTTATTTCAAAAAATAAAAAGGGATGGGGGTACAACACAGAGGTAGAACATCCCTGGGTTTAATCTCCAGTACCATTAAAAAATAAATCAATAAAAGTGTATTCATTATTGAGGGCTAAGATCTAAAGGGACTTACTAACATTTGCAGTTAGTCTATGGCAGAACCAGAACATAAAATAATAAACCTATAGAGTTACTTAATATTTCCCCCTAACATCTACTTTGAAAACTATTTTCTAAATCATACAAACATTTGTAAAATATTACCCGATTAATTATTTGGAAAAATCTCTCTTCAGAGCCTATTTAACTTCAGTAAAATAAATGCAGTTTACAACTGTATGTATTGTCGGAAAGGAAAAAAATTTACTCTGTCCTCTTAGCTTAAATCCCTGGAAGCCTATGCATTAAACTAAGAAAAGACCGATTAACAAGAGAAAAGGCACGTGAGTTTTTAATATTTTTGTTCTTAGTAGCTCAAGAGAAAAGAAGTGAAACTTATAGAAGTGGTTAGACTTATGGGTCTATATACTATTTTAATGAAAGAAGGAAGTTTGGGGGTTTGAGGGCTGGTACAAAATGACTAAGAAATGCAGAAGTGAATCTAACGGAAGATACAGGTTATTTGGGTTATCTTTGTAAAGTTTGTATATGCAGATGAATCATCTGCATTAATCATTAATCATCAGCTCTCTGTCTTCAGTGACAGGAGTATCCTCTTCTCGCTGGTACAGTTTGGGCACCAGGACAAAGAGGAATTTATAGACAGATAAGGGGAGGGAAGATAATTCTCCATACATCTACTGATAGTAAATTCCTTTAATCCAGGTTAATTCTTGGGTCAAAGAGGCATATATTGGGAACGACATACTTTGGGCCTCTTTTTAAGGAAAGAGTTATTTGCTGCATAGCACCCATGGCAATGGCAAGTGCCCCACTCATTTTCATTGATTAACAGAAGAGTAGAAATAATGAACTCGGTGAAAGCACATGAAATGCTATGTAAGTGGCTTTGTTACTGCAACTACATGATGAAATAAATACAGAAAGAGAAAAGTTAATTTTTACAAAGAGAAAGATATACAAATATATTGAAAATTCACTTCTAAAGTGTTCCATGACAACACAGAATGCTGTGTGTGTGTGTGTATGTGTGTGTGTGTGTGTGTATGTGTGTGTGTGTGTGTGTTTGCTGCCTGCTGTGGTACAAGGCAGTGTTGTTATTTCTGCTAAATTGCTTTACATGGATATCCATTTCCTTATTTTCAAAATGTGGACACTGAAAAAAAAAGTACTGATCTATCAGGATTAAAAGGATGTTTTATTTGAGAGATTTCTTTACTTGTATACTAGTGGAAGCAAAATATGCCAATTTCTATACTACCCCAAAATGTCAGCATTCTACTATAGTTGAGGGAATTTCTAGTTTGTGCCACTCTCCAATGGCATGGGGGAAGGGAAGGCTCCTTCTTCCCCTGCACATTCATTCAGGGACCTAGGTTCCTTCCAGTTAGAGGTTCTCTAAGGGCATTGTTACACAAACTTCAATATGCATTAGGGTCACCTGGAGAGTTTGTCCAAGCAGATTGTTGGACATGCTCCCAGAGCAGATGTAGGTCTTTGATTCAGTAGGTATGAGGTGAGACCTGAGAATTTGCATTTTTGTCAGGTCACCAGGCAAGGCTGATGCAGGTTTGAGGATCACAATCAACCAATAATCCTTCTTATCCATCTTCCACACTCCTGTTGTCTTCTACATCTGCCCATCAATCGACAGCAAAAAAACAAAGACCAGCTGGGCATGGTGATACGCACCTTTTAGTAATTGGTAGGCTAAGTCAGGAGGATCTCAGGTTCAAGATTAGCCTTAGCAACTTAGTAAAACTATGTCTCAAAATAAAAATAAATAAAAATAAGGCTGGGGATGAAGCTAGGAGGTAGAACACCCTTGAGTTCAACCCTCAGTGCCACATGAAACAAATAAATAAAGACCACACAGAAGACCTTGGGGATGTCTTATGGGACAGCCTTAGAAGTGGTCATTTTTTCCAACATTCCAATAACCAGAATTTAACACAGGACCCTTACTTAGATGCAAATCAGACTACTGCTCACAGGATGCCACAGAATGAGGGTAGCATATGAATATGCGTGAATATTTGAAGTCTCAGTCACAACTGATGAGTACACATCATTAAATTATTTGATAATAATTTAGTAAAATTTCATTTAATATTGGTATAATCGTGAAAAATGAAATTATAGTGCTATCTCACTGTCATTAGAATGTATTCATCATCTATTGATGCATGAGAATAATAAATTTGAAAGTCATTGACTCCCCGAGGAACCCCATTGATAAGATTTTCAGCTGCGATGTGTTAATGTTTGTCAATGCAGAAATGTTCTTGTGAATAGAAAATATTTTTAAAAGAAAGCAAAGACATTGCACTTTTTGTCACGTGTCAGTGGGAACACAGTTCACATCGCATGCAGTGTGTCCCCAGAGTGGCTTTCACGTCATAGCGGCCCATGTGTGCAATGAAGCAGCGCATGACACTTCCTTGAGGTGGCTTGCATGTGTGTGGGTGGCTTGTGTTTTTCTAAGTGTAATCTGAGCAGTGTCAACTGAGTTTTCACCGCTCCATTTATAACTTTTCCTATATTTATTTACTTGGGAATATATTATTCTTTGTGTCATAGTGCCAAGAAATCTGGTTAGTAAAAATGCCAGATTCTTTTATTTGATTTTATTTGATTTCATTAGGGACCATCAGCCTAGCTGCTTAAGTGCCCGGACTACCGTTTGCAGTTAAACATTCATTAAGGAATCCCCAGTGGGTTCATTTATTTCACTGAAGTCCAATTACAGTGCCACAAATGCAGTTTTTGTAGCAATTAGTTGATTTTTCCTGTTTATGTTCTGTCTCTTTAGGAAGAGGACTAGCTTGTGGAGGTCAGATTTTTAATTAGGCACGATTTAGGGCCAATAAGAAAACTGATAATTTACTAAATGGCTGCGGTGGACTTAACAGCTCAAAGCAGAGGTAAATAATGCAACAGGGACCCCAGGACTCTGTTTTCCTGGTGTGCACAGCTCAGAGCCCTACGATGTCAGGAATAGATTATGTGTTAAATGGCTGTCACTGACGCTAATGTGCTATGTAGGCAGGGCACCGTGTCTTAACCTCCGTGCCATCAGGATTTGTCATCCACAATGATTCTGTTCCTGGTAGTGCATGAGCAAGAGGCTTTCATTTGTATTTTATTTTCCCAAAGTAGGTTTGAAAAAGGAACAGTTGGTAAATAGTGCAAGAATATGTAATTATGACAGACTGATGTATAGTCTGTCAAATAAACCTGAATTGAGAACAATGGTAAGGTTAACATTCAAAGTTTTATTATAGACTGAGTTTAGTCCACTCAAGATTCGTGTGTTGAAGTTCTAACTTCAGTGCCTCAGTGCGATTAATGGTGATAAGGTCTTGAGAAAGGTAATTAACTTTAAAGGAGTTTGTATAAGTGGACTTTAATCCCATACAACAGGTACCCTTATAGGAAGAGGAGATTAGGAAGCAGACATGCATAGAGAGAAGGTCTTGTGAAGACAGAGAAAATGGCCAACGGCAAGCCATGGGCAGAGGACTCAGGAGAAACCAACCCTGTCCACACCTTGATCATGAACTTTCAGGCTCTGCAACTTTGAGGAAATAATTGTTGTTTAAGTCTGTGCTACTTTGTTATGGCCATCGAGCAAACCAATACATAGATTTAAGAAATGAATTTGAGTAATCATGTTTAAACAACAGTTGTCTATGATTCTAAATATTCTCATCAACCTCTCAGGCCCATAACATCACAAGATAGCTCCAAACATAATAATAAAGATTGTATCCAGTTTTTCATATTCACTCATCTCAGCAAGAGAGTAGTCTCCAAATAAGTCAACTCAGAATGATGACTTCTGTGGTCTGTAGCAAACCAACACTGCTGCTTTGCTTACTTAAAGAAGTTCTGCAAACAGTAGGCAATTTAGCTCCAAAGAGTACAAAGGACACATTTTTAGAAATTAAGAAAGAAAAAAATAATTAAAAATTAGAAGGGGAAATTGGAAGGCTTAGTCATAAACTTGTGAGACTCCATATACATTATTAAGTGTATACATTTATTAAAATAAAATAAAAATAATAAATGCTATCAGTGACATGTTACATTTATTATATTAGTGAAACACACTTTTATTTGCCCAACTCCCTCTGCTGCCATATCAAAATGATGCTTGCAAATGTGTATTACTTTTTCTTCATAGAATGCCTTCTAAGGGATTATTTTTCAGTATTTAGAAATTTATCAAAATATTCACCAGATTTTAGGATTTGGAGTTTGATTAGTATATCCTGGTTCTCTGAACCGAAGACAAGGAGTAGCATTGATCTCCAAGATGTCTTAAGGAATTTATTTTTAGTTTGCTGGTCATAGATGACAACATAGGTCTTAGGTCATCTCTCAGGCCCCTGCTAACCTCTCACTGAGCTCACCCTGAAGATGCTCCTAGCATAAGCCTCAGCCGCCTCTCTCATAGAGAGATTGGTTGAATTTTCCCTTAGTTTCTTCCAGAAACCTCATCCCCAAACAAAATGAAAATAAATGCAAATAAAGCTGTGCTTCTACCATCACCTCCCTTCTCTCTTCGAAGCACCTGACTCCTGCTATATTTCATCATCACAAAGTATGATATATTTCTGGATAGCAGCACCAAAATATGTACAGAGGAAGAGTTGGAGCACAGTACTTCTCATACACTGGATTTCTACTAAGATGATTCATGATCCATGTGGATATTAGAAGAATCTCTCTCTCTCTCTCTCTCTCTCTCTCTCTCTCTCTCTCTCTCTCTCTCTCTCTCTCTCTCTGTTTCTCTCTCCTCTCTGATTTCCTGTCTCAGTCTCTGGCTTTCTGTCTTCCTCTCCCTAGCTTCCTACCTGATTTTTCCTCTTTTGCTTCCCATCTCACTCTGGTTTCCTGACTCATTCTCACTCTCTGGCTTCCTTTGCACTGACTCCCTGTCTTCCTCCTCTCTTGCCTCTTGTCTTGCTCCCTGTTTTTCTGTCTTCTGCTCCCTAGCTTCCTATCTGACTCTCACCCTCTGGCTTCCTATCTTGATCTTACTCTCTGGCTTCTTATCTCCCTCTCTGACTGTCTTCCCATTTTCTGGCCTCCTGTCCACTTATGACTTCCTATATCACTCTCTGGTTTCCTGTTTCCTTCTCTGGTGTCCTATCTTACTCTCTGATCTCCTGTCTCCTTCTTTGGTTCCTTTTTCGCCTTCTGTCTTCCTGTTTTGTTCTCACTCTTTAGCTTTCTGTTTTGCTCTATGACTCTCTCTCTCTCTCTCTCTCTCTCTCTCTCTCTCTCTCTCTCTCTCTCTTTCTCTCTCTCTGTGTCTCTCTCTCCAGCTTCCAGTCTCCCTAAAAAAAGAATTCCATCTCAAATCCTCAGGACAGTGTTTCTAGGTTTCTCTCCTTTTCATGATGCAGAAATACTAAAAACTAAGACATGGTTATCTTTTTCTCAAAGGAATTCAAGAATTGAGATAATTATCCAAGAAAACCTAGGACTCATTTATTCTACCTATGAATTCCCTACTTACCCATTTATTTTGTTTCTGAATTTTAAATGTTGTAAAGATGAGCTATAATATATATATATATATACATATATATATATATATATATATATATATATATTTTTTTTTTTTTTTTTTGCGGTACTGGGGATTGAACTCAGGGGCATTCTACCTCTGAGCTATACCCCCAGCCCTAATTTTTATTCTTTATTTTGAAACCAAGTCTCACTAAGATGCGGAGCGCCTCACTAGATAGCTGAGGCTGGCCGCGAACCCGGATCCTCTGGTCTCAGCCTCCCGAATGCTGGGATTACAAGCGTGCGCCACCACGCCCAGCATATTTTTTAAAATATCTATGGAAAATGCAGAAACATCTTAAGGAAAAGTGAGTATATAACACTTTTAAGTGGGTTTTCTTGAGTATTATAAATAATTGATTTAAACTGGATGGATCTAGGTCTCTTCCCTAGGGACTTTTGAAACTAAGAGAAAAGTACTGAGGATATTTGGAAAGTTACAGACCTCTTAGATAGTGTTAACAGCTTAGTAAATATGTTGGGATGGATTTAAATTGTGCTAATAGAAAATAAAAGCTCACTAAGAAGTTCATCAAGTGCTATGTGTATATATGTCCCTACCACTCTGAATTTCATTATGCTATGTGATTATAATGCACTAATAAAAGCATATTTTTAAAAAGTTTGGTGGCTTTAGAAGGAAATACACCAAGTGATGTGTGCATGTATATTTGTATCACATTGAATCCCAATATGATATATAATTGCAATGAACTAATACAATTATTATAAAAATATTGGGATATTTTGATATATAGCTTAGAAATGGACTTGCTTTTTTAGGTTGTGCAGACTAAACAATAAAGAGTCCTCTATGTGATGTTTTTGAGGCTTACTAAATTTTCACTTATAAAAAAAAACACATATCTAAATTGTGGCTATACATTTTGTGTTTTCCTCTTTTTCTGCTCATGTTTCTCTCCAGGTTATGTATTAAGAAGCCTTTTCTAGGATCTACCATGCTCTTGGATAGGCAGAATAAATATCATCAAAATGGCCATCCTCCCAAAACTGATCTACAAATTCAATGCAATACCCATGAAATTACCAAGGACGCTCCTCACAGACATAGAAAAATCAGTCCTTAAATTCATCTGGAAAAACAAAAAGCCCAGGATAGCCAAAGTAGTTCTTAGCAATAAAAATCA
>PVLC010000184.1:226713-259248 GCA_004027655.1 Graphiurus murinus | reverse complement strand
AGACTTTAAACTCTACTACAAAGCCACAGTAATAAAAACAGCATGGTATTGGCACAAAAACAGACACATAGACAAATGGAGCAGAATAGTAGACTCAGAAACAGACCCACAGATTTACAGTCAACTGATTTTTGACAAAGGAGCCAAAAGTATACACTGGAAAAAAGCCTCTTTAACAAATGGTGTTGGCAAAACTGGTTAACCATATGCAGGAAAATGGAAATAAACCCCACTTTCTCACCCTGCACAAGAGTCAACTCAAGGTGGATAAAGGACCTGGAACTCAGACCAGAGACCTTGCAGCTACTTGAAGAGGGCATAGGACCAACACTTGAACACATAGGCACAGGTCAAAACTTTCTCAACAAGACCACAAAAGCAAAAGCAGCTCAAGGGAAGATCAATACATGGGATTGCATTAAACTGAAGAGCTTCTGCACAGCGAAGGAAACTATCAAGAACCTCGACAGACAGCCTACAGAGTGGGAGAAAATTTTTGCCAGTTACACTTCAGATAGAGGTCTAATATCTAGGATATACAAAGAACTCAAGAAAATCGCAACTAAGAAAGCAAATAACCCAATCAAAAAATGGTTAAAGGATCTAAATAGACACGTCACAAAAGAAGAAATACAAATGGCCAGCTGGGCGTGGTGGCGCACGCTTGTAATCCCAGCATTCGGGAGGCTGAGACTGGAGGATCCTGGTTCGCGGCCAACCTCAGCTACCTAGTGAGGCACTCCTCAACTTAGTGAGACTCGGTTTCAAAATAAAGAATAAAAAATAGGGCTGGGGGTGTAGCTCGGAGGTAGAATGCCCCTGAGTTCAATCCCCAGTACCGGGAAAAAAAAAAAAAAAAAAGAAATACAAATGGCCAATAAATGTATGAGGAAATGTTCCACAGCATTGTCAATCAGGGAGATGCAAATCAAAACTACCCTGAGATTTCACCTAACTCCAGTCAGAATGGCAATTATAAAAAACATGAACAACAACACCTGCTGACGAGGGTGTGGAGAAGTGGGAACCCTAATACATTGTTGGTGGGATTGCAAACTTGTGCAACCACTGTGGAAACCAGTATGGAGGATCCTCAGACGAATGGGAGTGAACCTACCATATGACCCAGCAATTCCACTACTGGGTATATACCCAAAAGAATGGAAACCAAACTATCAGACCAATGCCTGTGTATCTATGTTTATAGCAGCTCAATTCACAATAGCCAAACTATGGAAGCAGCCACAATGTCCATCCACAGATGAATGGATTACAAAACTATGGGATATATACACAATGGAATTTTACTCAGCCATAAAGAAGAACAAAATCATGTTCTTTGCAGGGAAATGGATGCAACTGGAAAACATTATGTTAAGTAAGATTAGCCAGTCACAAAGAGTAAAGAAGCATATGTTCTCCCTAATTTGAGGATGTTAGGGAGAAGATGGGACATAAGAGGGTCCCCAAATGAAAAAGTAGAGACCCTCGATAAACAATGAAGTTGATTTAACCGAAGGGAATGGACGGGGGTGGGGGAGCATCCTAAGGCACATCATGTACTTACACAATTATATCAAGGTCACTCACTGAACTGAACTTGAGAGGGAGGGAGGGCGAGGGAGCGGGGTGGGAATTGGGGAAAGGGTCAGATGAGAAATGTGTGCACATTTGTCTTTATCAATTTGTACCTAACAAAAATGTATATATACAAAGCACGAATTATTACAATAAAAAAAAAAAGAAGCCTCTTCTAGCCGGGCGTGGTGGCGCACGCTTGTAATCCCAGCATTCCGGAGCCTCAGACCGGAGGATCTGGGTTTACCACCAGCCTCAGCTACCTAGTGAGGCACTCCGCAACTTAGTGAGACTCGGTTTCAAAATAAAGAATAAAAAATAGGGCTAGGGGTATAGCTCGGAGGTAGAATGCCCCTGAGTTCAATCCCCAGTACCACAATAAATAAATAAATAAATAAATAAATAAATAAATAAATAAATAAATAAGAAGCCTCTTCTACTTATTAAGGAGCCTCTTCTGCTCTTCAAATAGCAACTTCACAATCAATAGGTGTTTCTTCAAATTGTATCTACAATAAGAGAAACTATATTCTGTACAAAGATTCAAAAGAATCTCTTGTAATAGGCTATTGAGACTCTGGTATTTGGTCTTTGTTCGAAGGTGTTTGCGCAGCCTTTTAAGTTGGCTCTTGGTCTTGAGTTGTGATTTCTGCTTGTCCCAGGAAAAATTCTAGTTTATACCAATTGACTTCTCATGATTATGAATAACATCATCTTTAATTTACAAACATGTTGCTGTTCATACAATAAACCATAAGCTCATTGTACTGACAGCCAAATTTCTGGGTAAATGCCCCACAGGTAAGTTAACTGCTTCTTTTTAGCTAGGGTTCCCCTGGAGACAGCACATGAAGACTTGGTTCCAGTATGGCTGTTTTGGTCTTGCCTGTGGGTACAAACAAGAGCCAACGACAGGATCGTCCTATTCAAAGGGGAAGTACTAATACATAGGTTAGTTTTGAAATGCAAGTCCTGTCTGACTTGAAATTCTTTCACAAGGGTAATTAATAATAATCAGTCACTGAGATGATTTTGTACAAACATTGAGTGACACTGAATTCCCTGTAGGTTCAAAAATACATATGTGGCTTTTAGAGAATTCTATTGACACAGAAAAGGCTACCTGTTCTCCCACTGTTATATGTAGGATTTAGAATTATAATCTTATGCCTTTGTTTAATTTGTCCAGGGCATTTACTTGGTTAATTTATAGTACCATGAATACAGTAATTTCAATTAGTTGATATTTGGGGTGCTATTTTATGTCATTTATAAACAAAAGATGCCATAGAAAAATAGCAGCTTTAGTAAACCTGCACTTAGATGGTAGTGCAGAAAAATTTCCTATCTTGGTGTTTTTAAAAATGCTACTGGAAGTATAAATATAGACCCATTTAGAAATATTAGACTGGTTTATCGAGGATACAAACAATGCCTATTTGAACCCACGATTTGTCTGGCTTGCCTTATTTCTGAACAGACAGTTCAATAAATTCCATTTCCCAGTGGTAGACATTCCTAATGGGAACCTCAATAAACTTTCTTTCAACAAGTGTTTAAGTATACTTGAAGAAAAATCTGGCAGGCTGCTAGGTCAGAATATGGGCTACAGCTATTTAGTATTAAGTAGTGAGTGAAATCCACACTTTCATTTCTCATAATTTCTAATCTAATTGAGCTGTACATTTTGAATACATAAAGTTATCACAAGCTAGCACTTTTGTTATTAAGAAAAGTCAGACACAGAATTTGGAGTTTTTGTGCAGATATTACTAAACTTGAAAATTAATAGCAAACAAGAACTGTATCAAGTTAAAATTATTTCATATTATGCTGTAGCTTTTCAATTACCTGAAAGCCAATGATGTAATACGGATTTATATAGAAAATGATCCTAATCCTTGTGAAAATATTAAACTCATATGTCAAGCTGAACTCAAGAAAAACAAACAGCCTAATGAGTTTGTGTTGGTACAACTTTTTCATGTTTGTTCCAAGCCAGACTTTATTTTTTTAACTACAGAAGGAAGGCTCTAAGAGAATAAATTACTAATTCTATTAGTCTTATTGTGTCATGTGAAATTTAACATGTACATTTTTTCCTCAGATTTTTCTTGTAAATTTCAAATGGCCTAAATTCTGTTCAAGAATGATAGCCTTGAATTTAATTTAAAATTCAATAGTATTTTGCATTGAAGATTGGGATAGAAAAAAATCCATAAGTATCATATTCAGGGTATCAACAGCCTACACATAACCAATCCTCTTTGGTTTCCATGTGTGTGCCAGAGAGGGAGTTGGGGTGCTGGAACTTCTTCATACATGCTCACAACACCAGTTCCTTAATCTAAGACCTCTCATCTCTCCCCCAGCTACTGAATCTGCTTCCAGTTTCTCCTGGCATCCACTCAGCCAACCTCCTTCAGACTGATTTTCTAATTGCTTCCAGAGTGTATTTTTTTTAAAAAAATGTCAGTTGGTGAAATGTTCTACTGACTTCTCATTGTTCCAAAAATAAAGAACAAAATGTGGACTGACCCTGGAAGACCCTACCTGACTGGTCATTTTCTCATCTTGCCTTGACCTCTCTGTTTTTCATTCACATATAGCAGCATCCAGTTTCTCCAATGAGCCAGGCTTCCCTTAGCCTCAGGACCCTTGCTCTTTCCACCCTTTAGACATTTGAGGTAGAGAAAGCCATGGTCATAGCAATCCTTGGGGTCCTCCCATGGGGCAAGTTGAGGGTCCCTCTCTCACAATCCCGCTTTGGAAGCCCAGTTCTGCCACTTATTGCCTGCCTAACCTTGGGCTGGTTACTTGTCTTTCTCTTCCTCAGCTTCCACAGGAGTAAGTAGTGACAAAGTATCTACCCCAAGAGTGCTGAGATCAAGACAGCTAATGGATGGGAAGCCCTCGCAGCCTGCTGACTACAAAGCAGACACTCATTGCAGGCTGGCATTATCATTATCATTTACTCAAGTTCCAGCCAAGCCATCCATCCTTAGAAGGCTCCCAGTCTTGTGGGACTCTTCCTAGAGTGTCTAAAGTATAAACCAGTCCAGATCCCAACACAAACTGACAAAACAAGTTTGAGTGTAAAGAAAAGGAAGAGTCAAACTGAATTCAAGTAGTGAAATTAACACCAAGGGAGAAATAGTGATAATTTTCTTTGTCACACCTCTCTCAGGTTTCCTATTTTATCAGCAAGACAGAATTAATATCTGACTCCTGCCATGCACTGTTCTGCCATCATTCTAAAGATCTTTCTTTAGAATGCTCTGCATAGATCCACAATGAATAAACACTCTTCTTGTGGCCGGGTCTAGATAACCTTTTCTTTCTGATTGGGTTCGGCTGAACACTAATGCTCTCATTTTGATTCAGAGTTTCTTCAGCTACATACAACCACCAAGAACAGCTTCCAAATGCTCCCTACTATTTTGGATTGGATTTCTGGAAAATCAGTGCAATAGTTGAAATAAAGTTTTCTCTGAAGAACCCAGGTTCTTGTCTGAAATGATGATCTAGCCCAAGTTCAGACAGTGCCAATAATGTGAACACTGTCGGATTGCGTGCCAGCCTCATCGCTTTCTACCGCAGATCTGACCACTTGGCTAGTTCAGACTGCAAGTTTCAAATTTGCTTTCCTGTCAGCCTTATGAATCTAAGAAGATAGCTTTAGCAACATCTGTATTTCATTTATTTTTAAAAATGCCTTCAAGACCCCCTTCTACTCCAGGTGTCTTCTAGGAAGTGTAAATTGAGTTCTCAGACTGCAGTGGGAGCACCATCCAAACTGACGGAAAGCAAAAAGCCAGGAGGGGAAGATGTGGCAGTCATCATACTGAGGAGGGTGCAGACCAATGGGGCATCAACAAAGTACCTCTTATTTTCATCTCTTATGAACTAGATGTTTTAAACAAGTTGTGTGCTGAGATACAGTGGCTAGTCTTCAGAACATATAGTATGTTTGAGTTAATACAGTATTGTTCAAAAGTTATAGACAATCAGCCCTTCACAGATTGGTTCCACTTTCTTTGATTCAACCAATCATATATCAAAAATATTTGAAAATAAAAAGATAAAGCACAGCAATACAATGATAAAAAAAATATAGCAACTAATTACATGGAATCCACAATGTATTATAAGTTTTCTAAGACAATTGAATGCAATCAAGAAGATATGTGTAGGTCATATATAAATACTATGGCATTTCATATAAAGGACTTGAGCATGCTTCTTAGATTTTATTATCTGCAGTCTCTTGAAACAAATCCCCCATGGGTAGAGGGATATACACTTTTTAACAATCATATTAATGCTCATAGTTAGCATGAAGAATATTTCCTAAAATTGGTTGATTAGAGAATACATTTTTTCATATAATATTGTAACTCCTCAAATTCTGTTGCAACCCCTTTTTAGAATCCATGATGTGATACAATGGACATTCTGCAAGATTAAATATAATTTTTTAGAACATGCATGTAAGAGACAATGATAGCAACCAATTTTTAATATTCAAGTATAAATATGTATGTCTATAAGTGTGTTTATAAATATTCATATATACATATATAAGTATATATATGTAATTTTATAGATGTGACTGATGAAATAATAAAATTAATTCATCCTTGTGACTCAAATTGCACATGAAGATAACTCCAGTTCCAAATTTGAAATAGCAACAAATACTAAATGCTTAGTTAGCTCTGAGCTAGGTTTTGAATGTATGAATATAACTGGGAATCTGATTAGACATTACTCATTTAAGAGGATCCAAGATGGCGACTGAGTGAAACGTCTTTCATTTAAATATACAGATGCAAAAATATTTGGTTTATGACAGTTTTGTGTGTATTTGATCTTCTAGAATATAGAGACAGCATACTATGTCAGTGAAGAACAAGAACTCCAGATTTAGGCAAGAATGGAATTGTGTTGGACCTTCATTAATTCCTAGCTCTCTGCCTTTGGGAAATTATTTTACCTCTCCATGTCTCACTTTCTTCATCCCTAAAATATGAAGATTTACTCAGCTTATAAGTAAGGTAGCAAGCAGTTTAATTAGTTTTGTTGCACAATAATAAATTTCCATGAAATGTGAAATTAGTGGTAACTTAAAATATTTCTCACTTCATATTTATTTCAAGACATCTATAATTAAATGACATATCTAAGAGAATGGAAAAAATGAGTCAGCATAGAAAAATCTAGCTTCATTCTAAAAAAGAACATTTTCATTTCTGTAGATAGGCTTGGTATTAATTTTATTCAGCTATCTTTATTTATACAAGTCATTAACAAATAGCCTACACAAAACATTTGATTACATCCACTTCAAAGCCAGATTAAAAACTTTAAGCCAGGATTCCAATCTTTCCTATTTTTAATTTGCTTTTTTATTTGGTGTGATGTTGATTGCTTTTGGTTTAATTAGAAAAAGGAGACAAGATAAAGGTTTTTTCCTTGGGAAAAGAGTCAGTTAATGAAAGTCTTTGAAGAGATTCCAAAAAAGCCACTAAGGGAAGAGTGAGTGCAGGTACCGTGTTACCGAGTGTTTATTTTTCTTTCTCCATGGTTTCAAATAGGTCAGCATATCAGTGAAACAAGAAGTCAACAAAGACCTATCTTAGATTACATCAGCTCCTGGGGCCATCAACAAAGTAAACATCAGTCACCCCATGAAAAATACAACCATTACCTGTTATTGGACACTGGCAGTTCTGGCCTGACCACCAAGTGGCACAGTTAATGAATCCACTTACTTCTAATACAAATAAACCAGAGAGAGGAAATGGTCAGCCATAGCTGACTCCGAAGTCAGATGGTGAGATGGTTAATAAAAACACTCAGAGCTGACATTTCCTTTCTATTTGAAACACATTTTCGTTGAGGATGACATGATGGTCTGGATTACTGAAGGTTGTTTTAGAGATGTGTTATTTTTTTATAAGTGAAAAACTAAATTTCAAAGCAAAAATTTTATTCATCATGGTTTGATAGTATGCAGGCTAAATACAAAAAAACACCTATTTTGCATCCTTAGTTACTATTTAAATATACTGAAATTAATATGATGCACTTTCCAGCAAAACAATTTGCCAAGCTTTCTGAAAAGCCATAAAGTTGCTTATACCCTCTACTCAGGTAATTCTATTTGAAGAAATAGAGGTTAAAGAAATAATCAGAAATGTGCTCAAAAGTATATACCAAACTAGGTATGGTGGCCTATAATCCCAGTACTTGGGAGGCTGAAACAGGAGAATTACAAGTTCAAGGACAGCCTCAACAGCTTAGTGAGACTCTGTTTCAAAATAAATAAATTAATTAATTAATTAATACAGCTGGAGAAAAAAGTATATGTTGAAAGACATCCAAGAACATTTATTTTAATATTTAAAAAATTATTTTAATATTTAACAATAGAATAATCTAAAGGTTTGAAAATAAATGTACTAAGTTATGAGGGATCAATATAATAGACTACTATGACCTTTTTCAAAAGCATTAATGATAGAAAATTTTTATTTTATAATATGATGTTAGCTGAAAAGATAATATACATTGCAGTGGAAATTATGTTTGTTTTCTATATTTGTCATTTCTATATTTCCATTTCTTGATATTGTGTATTGGCTTGTAATTTATAGACTTCCCTGCCTGGGCACTGTAGCTAGATGTGTGGCATGGCTGTTTCTTGCCTCTGTGAGTCATCTTTCTATACTAAGTGACTGGAATTTGAGGTAGGAGAAACAAAAGCCTTTTCCCATCAGTTAGACTGACCTTGGTACCTTTGGCAACCCACACCAAGCTGAAGCTATCCTGAAGATGACGTGGGACCTGGAGCACCAGGACTTTCCTCCCACAGGTTAAGTTAGAGAATTAGAAGTGATGAAGTCAATGCAGGGCGTGGTGGGGCACACTTGTAATCCCAGCATTCAGGAGGCTGAGACCGGAGGATACGGGTTCCCAACCAGCCTCAGCTGCCTAGAGATGGAAATATCTGTTCAGAAATACTTAGAACATATCACAGATGAAATTGTCAGTCATCTATTTATTGAAAAATCCAAACTAACAGTTTAATATTTTGGGTTCTTCAAACCCTCTTATCAGGTGTTTAATCTCTCTGACTCAGGAAAATGTATTAATTACTATTTAACACAACATATTGTAATGAGAGTGAAACTAGAAAGTGCATGTAAAGGGTAGAACTACGTGCTTAGCATGGAGACCCATCTTAGTTCTTTGTTCCTTTCTTTTTGCTTCAATGACCAACTTGTGACATTTGATTCCTTCAATTGCTATAATTTTCTCTATTTAGAAATAAAATTTTATTAATCAATGCATTAATCTTCAAAAACAGCATAAATGCCCTTCAACATTAGAATGACAAACATTTGAATTTTTTTCTTATTTGAGGTATTTTTTCTTAGCATAATTAAAATACAGATGATTATTAACTAATTATACTATGAAATGTATTTATAATGATGGCTGTGTTTTGTTTCCTTTTTAGAAATGGAGGTAAGTAACATGAAACTTTTAAAAATTAAAAATTTTTAATTAGAATGTTTTTTTTTAACTGAGCAACTAGAGTATTTTTGTAGGAAATGCCACAAAAAAGAACACCTAAGGTTATAAATGGTATCTACACTATATGAATGGAGCAGGAAATTTAAGAAATGACATTGGCTGAAGAGGGTAAATTGAAAAATTATTATTTTACTGAATTTGTTCCACATGTCTGCATGAATTTTCTGTTTGTAACTAGTACCCTGTTAATCTAATCATCTAATCATCACATGATCAACTCTCTATAAAACCAAACTAGAATAAAACATAGGAAAAGCTGCTGTGATTTTGTTTTTAAATATGGTGCATTATAATTTTACATCATATTGAAGTAGAGCATATCAGCAGATGCATGGACATAGTTTTTGGTGCCCTCCCTACTGGGTCCCTCCCCCCTTCCCTCACCCTCCCCTTACATGTACATGTCTTTGATACTGGAATTGGTCTTTTTGTATACATTCATAGCATTACTTCAATGATTACACTCTTTATGACTTGTCTCCCATCTCTAATTCTAGTCAGTCATTCCCCTGGAGTCCCTGCTCATCCATCTGGTGTTGCCCTTATTTCTAAATATCTCTCTAGCTTCCACATAGAAGAAAAAGCATACATCTACTCATTTTTTGAGACTGGCTATACTCAGTATGATATTCTCGGATTCTATTTATTTTCCTGTGAAAGGTATGATTTTGTTCTTCTTTATGGCTGAATAAAATTCCGTTGTATGAATATACCAAAGTTTTATGATCCATTCATTTGCTGAAAGATACTTAGGCTGGTTCCATAATTTAGCTATTGCAAATTCTGCTGCTTTGAACATGGATATGCAAGTATCATTATGATATTCTGACTTCATTTTTGGGGGGAAGATGCTCAGGAGCGCTGTTGCTAGATCACATGATAATTCCATTCTCAGTCTTCTGAGGAACCTCCACACTGACCTCCACAGTGGCTGTACTAATTTGCAATCCCACCAACAGTGTAGTAGGGTTCCTATTTCCCCACAACCTCATGCGGCATTTGATTTTAAAAGTGTGTTCTTCCAAGTTATATCCCAATTTATATGTATATAACCTCAAATAATCTTATTCACTTTGCATGGGTGGAAAGAATACATTCTATTTAACTATATTCTATGTAAATAAAAGCAGCAGTAATAAAAAATCTTTCCCTTAAGTAGGAAATGTAAAGTCAAAAAACAAGGAAGTACTGAGCTGGCTTGTTGCTGGAGTTTCTGTCATTGTGCCATGCTAATTCTTCCCATAGGTCCCAGAGTTAGCCATGAGCAATCACTAATGATGACAACTAAGCAGAGACCACACCCTCCCATAGGTGAAAGAATGTGAATCTTAGTATCCTGGAATCCATGGTTTTCTACTCAGAACAGAGTAGAGTTCTAGTGGGGACCAGTAAGAGAGTACAATTCTCTTCTTCTGGAAAGCATATTTCATTTGAGTCAATAGAAGGATGTGGAGAATATTTATTTAGACATTTTTTTTTTCATTTACCTTTTCACCCAGGCCACTTTCTTTAATCGCTTTGCTTAGGTACATAGAAACCTAATTCTTTTGGAGGTCCATTACCTTCTGGACAACCTAGAGGTATTTATTCATCCTTTTGCCTCCTTCATTTCTTAATTCCTTTCTTGATGTCTTAAAATTTTCTATGTGAGTTTCAAAAGAAGGAAACTGATTATATCTGGCTCCTGAAAATGACTTGGCTTCCCTTTCTTCTCTAAAACTTAAATTCATTTGGCAAGCAACTGAGTTGGTTCTTGGAATATCCTTTCCAGATAAATGTTACTCTTTCCTAGATAAACTAAAGAAAGCAGAAAAAGAATTATATTTCTTCAGTCATAGTAGTTGAATAAGTTAAAAAAAGTCTCTTGTTTTCTGAAATTTCAAGTTCGTCGATTTCTTTGCAAGTCTAGCAACTTAGTTTTTTTCCTCATTTCTTATATAAATGTTATGTCCTCTTTTAAAAAGCAGCACAAAACATACATAAAATAATATAAATGTCACAGTTCAATTAGTTGCCCCATTTTACAAAAACAGAATCCATTTCATTATTATGGGAGGGAAAAGCATTTTTACTTTTGCCTGAAATTGTTAAGCAGCATGCGTTTATAATCTTTGGCCTGTAACTGAAAGAATATAGTTTTAATTTGCATTTAAATAAAGCAAATCTCCCATTGCAGAGAATTTTCTTTTATTAGTCCCCATAAACAAGATGGCATTAAAGTGCATAGCCTGCTTAAGAGGGACGTGAGGATAAATCAAGGGGATAAACAGGCAATATCATGGAGAAAGGAAAAGCCACTCTAGATAAACTCAGATAGTTAGCATTCTGAATTCTTGCTATCCATTAAAGAAATGCTAAGCCTCAAGAGATTTCTACTTATCCAATCTATACTTTTAAAGGAGATATAATACTGGCCCAATAAACATCTCATTTATTAGCCACTCATGAGCATCTATTCTTCTATGGTATTTTTAATTTACATACTAATTAAGCATAGCCTAAGTTCACATAGTAAATAATTAGTTTCACAGATTTTACTCATACAAATTATAAAATACAATGGGATAACCATGGCAGATGCTATTGGCCTTATTTCACCCAAGAAGCAAGTAGTCAATACCCGTGATGCTCCAAGTTCACCACAGTGGCTCAAGGAAGATGTGAGGATTCATCATCTGTGTATTCTACTTCTAATACCAGGGTGACAACCTTACAACTATAGTCAACTTTAACTCATTTATCTATTCTGTAATTTAACACCTATTTACTGAGGGTCTATTACTGTTAAGAATGCTTATTTGTAACTTCTGCTAGAGATGATCTTCTTTCTATCTGAACCTTCTAGATTGCTGAGCAAAAGATTATGAGAATATGTGAGCTCTCCATGATGTTGTACAGGCAAATTTTCCCAGATGCCAACAAAAAGTAAGTTGACATCAATGATAATTATGCATTACAAACAACAGCAACAAAAGGCTCCACTATTCATTACCTTCAGATGTTCTACATATTTGGAGTAATTAACATTTTAAGACAGTTTCTCGTGATCAAAACCACTAAAGAAAGAAACAGTAAAGAGACCTGAAACCTTATTTTTACATGAAATAAACATCTAAAAAAATACAGTTGGTAAATTAGCTTTATTTAACTTCAAATAATAAATTTTATCACATAATTTTCTAAATCTGGTGCTTAAAAATAATTTATAATGTTATATCACAGCTATAACTTCTTGCTTATGGTTGTCATCTCTTTGATTCTGTCTGTCCATCCATCCATCCATCCATCCATGCATCCATCCATCCATTAATCATCTATCCATCCATCCATGTATATTATTTTTTAAACCAACTTATAAAAATATGTAGTAGCATAAAAAAGAAAATATTTGGTTGAGGCTGTCAAAATATCATCCATGCTTATGGTGTTGTATACTTACAGTATACATTAAAATGTACTTTAGTAAGAGAGTGGTGTGTCTATAAATTTGGGAAAAAACAACATAAGCTTGAATAAATTAAGATCTAATATGTAGCCAAGATAAGACCTTTGTTGGAGGCAGCATAGGATTACATATAAAAACAGTCCATTTGCCTTTGATGCAATAATTCAACTTATAGTAAACTTTCTTAAAAAACAAGTTATAGATGAGCTTAAAATTCTATTTACAATAATGGTCATGAACATATATTATAGCATCAAAAAGTTACACATACCCCAAATATCCCAAAGTCAGAGTTCCACAACATGAATTATAAAAGTTTCTTGAGGTAAAATAATGTTATATCTTAAATTAATACATTAGAATATTATTAATGGCATAGGTAATTATTTATAAAATATTAAATCAAAATTTCATTTATTGTGTATAACAAAAGCAGAACATATATATTTACATGATAGAATAAATCCTGGAAGGTGTAAATTATATAATAAGTGCTCTAAATTGAAAACAGTTTAGTCTTCCTCAATTTTTCCTTACATTTTTAAATAATAAATACTTATAGGATAAGAAAAATAGTATGATATTTAAAATAAGTATACACGTGATCAAAATGTATTTGACCATTTAGTTAACAAATAGTTTTTTAGAGGGTGATCAAAGTTAGCTCATGTTCTTAATGTCACCCTGGTTGAGTTACTTAACTTTCTTAATAATCAGATATAGCCCCACATTTTATCTGAGGTATAAATGAGAAGACTTCTGAAAGAGAGTTACATTGTGAGCAATACATAAGGTAGCACATTGTATGTAGTATAGATCGGCATAGAGCTAGCCTTTGATAAATTCTAGCTACATTTGAGCACCTACTGCACAACAGCAATTAGGACATAAGAATGAATTAAAAACTACAATGAAACTTAGGGTAGAGAAATCAAGTGCTAAAAAGGAATTTGGATTTGAATTATCCAGACAATTGCCTGACTTCTGTCAAATATAAGTCAAAATACCTTAAAATTGAACAAGAACATGTAGATATTTGAGTGCTTTATCTAATTATCTTATTCAGATTATTAACTAAATATAAATTTCAAAACTGCATTTATCTAGGTGCTTGGCGTGTTGAAAATGGTCATTAAATATAGATACTGCTGTAATTGTTATAAATATCTTTCAAACAAAAGGAAGTATTTGTCAGGTGAACTGACGTTAAAGCCATAACCAGGTTTCCATAACTCTAGGCTGCAACTAACTGGCCCTATTGCTTAAAGTTCTTTTCTGATGAGATAATCTTTGGTCAAGTTAGTTTGGCTCACCAAAGTCTAGCTTGCTTTTCTATACTCCTTAGTGATTGACAGTAGCCAAAATCATAACTAGGATGCAATGTTCCCCTGGATACATATGATAGGTAATGAAGATTTTGTTGTTAAACCCAAGTTGAAGTCATTCTAATTGAATGCAACAGTCTCTTGAGAGCTTATTATGAGTCAAGCATGGTCATAAATACTAAGAACCTGAATGTGAATATCCAGTGGTCTTTTTCTATGAGGTATTGGTAGTCAATTGGGAGATGTCTTTAAACCTTAGGCTTTCAAACCCTATCAAGATGTTCATTTGGGAGTTCTTAACCAGGTTTTACTTTCAAGCACAGTCACCCCTAAGGATTCTGCTCAATACATTTATAGAAAGAACTATTAGATGGTTATATCTGATTGAAAAATACTGCTTTAGAGTCACTATTATCATGAACAATAGATTCATCTCACAGAATGAAGAGCAATATTCCAAGGTGATGCCTGGTGAGATAAAATGTGACAGTGAACTGAAAAGCAGTTTCATTTATATACTGAATTTACAGAGTTGTTATCTATAAAAATTCTTACCACATATTTAGCAACTACTAAGTGTTAAGGACCAGACCTATCGTGAACATGTCATTTCATTTAAAATCTAGGAAGTGATAAAAAATAGATTAATGGAAAATTATACCTGAACCAAAAACACAAGCTCTTTTTACTATACACATGTCCTTCCTGTCTTTTCCCCTATAGAGAGACAAAATCAGACTAGAGCAGGCTCATACCATAGCTGAGCTATGAACTTATGCAATTAGTGTATATATAAATGTATATAGTGATCATGTTTTCTCAACCAAAATTTCAATGACTTTACTTTTACTAAATATGTGACAGTACATTTTAAGTTAGATGATTCTGAACACACAGTGAGCATACATAAATACATGATAAATACCATGTGAGAAGAATAGGCCACAGGTTCAAGGGAGCTCAGCTCAGTAGGTAAAGAAAACATTCTAGCTGATGGTCATAACAGGGTTTGGGGACAAATAGGAAGCAAACTGACTAAAAAAAATCTTAATAATCTCTCAGTCTCCCAGTATGTGGTTAGTCAGCCCTAAAAACATATTGAAATGCAATATTTTTCTTATAACTCATTAAATTATTTTATATCAAACTCACCAAATTCTGTGTGCATGTATGTTCCTATCACTCTGAACCTCATTATGGTATATAATTACAATGCACCAATAAAAGTATATTTAAAAAATTCCATGAGGATTTTAAAGAAGCAAATATGAGTCATATATCCTGCATTTACATGATGTAAAAATTTCTTAAAGGGAAGAAATGCTCTACTGAAATCACATTGCTTTAAGATAATGAAATGCATTTTACACAAAACATTGCTCTGTTTAAAAAATAAGAAGAATGCAATATTCTATGAAGTCATCTGAGGTATGAAGTGATATGGAAAATGGATATCATATAACCTGATTCTGTTCATCAATATATAATTATGAAGTAATTTACAATAATGCAGTTATTGATTTAACTTCACCCATGTGCCTTCAGAGGATATTTATACTTTAGGAATGAAATTTAACTAAATTATTGGATAAAAGTTGCCACTGAGCAATTCTAATTAGAAAACAGATGCCGATGTGAAGATCATGTTTTATCTTGGGACTCGACTGATCCTAATATAGTTGCCTTTTTAATAGATTAATGTTGCTGTGGCAGAACAATTGGGAATAGCGCGTATCAGTTCTATTGAGGTGAGTCTCATGCCTCAGCATATGGTAAATGGAAAAATGCTCTACATTTCCCCTGAAATTCTCTCTCTCTCTCTTTCTCTCTCTCTCTCTCTCTCTCTCTCTCTCTCTCTCTCTCTCTCTCTCTCTCTCTCTCTCTCACACACACACACACACACACACACACACACACACTTGTAGAGTTAATAGGTCAGATGTTTTATAGATATATGGGTGAAATTAAGAATGTGAACTATAGGAAAGAAATGAAACTGAATAAAATTTCTCTAGATTTGAAATTATCAGGGTTGATAGTAACTTCACTAACACAAGGAGTAGAATTTTCAGACTCTCAGCTATGGTATGGATGCAGCCCACAGAAGTTAAAAATCATGTCCACATGGATAAAAAGGGGGGAGCTTAAATTTGGATCTTGTTTTGCTAATGACCAACTGTATGACTTTCAGAAAGTTGATTAATATTTCTGAAACTATTTCTGCATCTATAGAATGAGAATAACACCATCTTTAGTATAGGGTTAGTATTGTTGTTACATGAAATGATATGTGTATGTTAGTAACTAGTATGTAATAAGTACCCAATGAACTGTAGCTACTCTTTGGATTCAAAAGGACTTTAGAGATTTTGAAGATGGAAAAGTGCATGTCCAAGTCATGAAATTACTTGTGACTATCATGAAACAATGTTATCTGGTGCACTGGCTGAGCTATCATAGGCCACTATCATTAAAACATTTGTGGGACTAAATGGAAAAAAAAGTCTTGCCCCAAAGAGGTATACTGCCTTTAAAAAAGTATTTATCTAAAAGCTAACTAATAGAAAATTTGTCTCTGTATCATTTCCTGCTTTGCCACAATTTCTCACACATTTCTTGGCCTCTTAAATAGTTAGGAAAGGAAATGTTGAAAAGTGACTAAGAAAAGGGGCCATTGAAAAAACTGTAATGGGAGGTTTAAGGACTTCCAAGCTGCCTCTTTTAAGAGATAACCATCTAGTGATGGTTTGCCATGAACTTGGAAGAGTTTTATTTTAAATTAATCTGCATCCTTTATTAACTTAGGGATGCTTACTTCGACACTACCAGGTATTTAGAGCTCCATATTCTTTTTATGTAGTCATATGTGTCTTGACACACGAAAGAAAGATTGATTTATTTCATAATGTAAGATCACAGCCTTCAAAATTTTTTTGAGGAATGCATATCAATCACTAAGTCATTCAATAAACTATGATTAGCCTGGGTAGAAATGGGTCTTGGGAAACAGCCATTCTTTTACTAGTTTAACCACTATTCCACACTGTGAATAAAGGTTGAAGATTAATTTATAATAAAACTCATCCAAGTTCATGGCAAAACTATCACTAGATACTTATCTCTAGAACTACAGTTGTAGGAGAATTGGAGAGTTCTGTGATAACAAAGATGCCTTATGGCCACCTAACTCCTTCTCGATTCTTCAAGTCTCCACTGAAATGTGACATTTTTAGGGAATACCCATTAATTACACCTTCCCTTCTCCACTCCCCAATACCAGCCAAAGTGTTTCTGTCACCACACTTCACCTATTTTTACCATGTGCACTTACTAAAATGTACAGTTACACATTTACATGCTCCTTTCCTGGTTTGCTGTCACTCTCATATTAATTTTAAAGCTCCCCAAGAGTAAGGGCCATATTTGCTTTATTCACCGAAAACACATTTTTTCTCTCTCACATTATCTGACCTACAGAGTGACACCGAATAATATCTGCTAATTAATTAACAGAAATAAATGGACATGCAGTGTTTTCTATGGTAGAGAAAACATATACCTTTCAGTTTAGAACTGGAGCAAATTAAACCATCCTCTTCCCCTTTATTCTAAGAAGCTGGCATAGTCATTTCTAATACCTTCAATTTATCTAATCACATTTTTAAGATTCTCAAATTATCATTAGCTAAAACACAGTGAAAACCAAAACAAAGTGGCCTTCCCACACATAGGAGGAAACCACACTTAGATATAGATATAATATAAGATATAAGATATAAGATATAAGAAACCACACTTAGATATAGATATAATATAAGATATAAGATATAAGCTCAAAGAAATACTGACAGCTCAGACTAGTTTATTTACTTGCATATGTCAAGAATCGAATCTATAATAAAATGAATCTAAGATTATTTACCAATTAGGACCCATTCAGCCAACAGATGATATGGCACAATAAGTTAGTACAATAAAATGTAATCCAGCTTGATGTAAAGGTTAGAATGGTTGATATATGAATGTGACAAGCCACCGTTATTGGAAATTGAGTTTCTTAAAATTAAAACAAAAAGGTTTGGGATATTAGTAATATTTGTAGTCAATAGTAAACAGATAAAAGTTTCATAATGACATATTAGCTAAGAATTTTCTTTTTATAAATGGCCAATGTATCACATAGTAAAAACTTACTTTTTATGATTAACTATTGCAGGAACATTTTATCTGAAATCATTTGCTATTATTTAATATAGAAACCCCTCTGATACTATAAGGGAAAGCTGCCAACAGCAGGAGATTTTGAAAGATTATTTTTAATATTTGTCATAATCATCTACAATAGTTCTTAAGGCTCTGATCACTCAAAAATTGAATTAAAAAACAGGTAAATTTGAAGTATCTTATATTGCCTTATTAACAATTAACATTTATGTGGTACTTTTATGGAAATGATTTCATTTGACCTTTGGTTTATCTTTTGAAATTTCCCTACTGTTTTTTTTTTTTTTTTTTTACCTCTGCTCCTTGAAATATCATACTTATTATTTTGGAGAAAAATATTTTAACTTGTATTAAAATAAAATTTTCTGAGATAATAAACATTTATGCTTTATCAATCAACCAGGATATCAGTTTGTGTAAAGGGCAGGGAATGGATGTAAGAGGAAGTTGTAATTAGTAAGAAACTATGAGTAAAACTGAATGACAGAATTCTCTCAGTTGATTTTAAGGAAATAAAGGCAAGTGAATTGAGAGTAGTACTATGTAACAAATGAGGAAAAAGACTTTAAAACATCAGTGATTAGTATTATAATGACAAATATCTATGCATAGCCTACTAAGAGTTTATATTTACTTCATAGCGATCCAGTTTCAGGAAAATGACCAAGTATTTTGTTCAATCCTTTCGTTGAAAAAAAATACTAACAAGACATAATGTATTTTCAAAACACATGGAAGAACAAGATATTCTAGACTCACTTTTCCCTGTGCTTTTTCTCTAAATACAGCTATATACCCTAGACACAACTCAATAGATGATCATTAAAGAATTCCTAAAGGTGAAAGGAAAAGGCAGACTGGCTAGAGACTTGAGGACTTGAAAAAAAGATGTCTAAGTTTAAACAGAGTTACTGGGTTTTCTGTGTATACCCCATGTATGGCAGCCTGGGCAGTGAAGAGCCCTGCAATCTGGATCTGCCAAGATGCATAGAAAACAAAGAAGCAAAGTCTGCCCTCTTTGGCCAAAGGACTAAGAAAGGGAGAGCCCAGCAATAATCTAACAAAGAGGCCCACTCCTGCCCAACACCTGGGGCAGTGAAGTCCTGACTCCTCCTCGTATGAGAAGATCCTTGCAGGGACCCATCTTCATTTTTCCCAGTAGACTTAGAGCAGAAGCATCACTGAGATCTGTCCATACCCTGGGCAGTGGCAGGACTGATCCTCACAATGTCAACATCAGCAGCGTCTCTATCCCATACCCAGAACAGAGCAGACACAATCCACAATGCAGCAGTTTCATGACCCAGCATTTCCTGAACCTCTCACCCAGTGGCACTGGGAAGAACAGACGTCACTTGTAAGGATGCATCAAGCACTCAGTAGAAGAACAATGTCAACCAGAATGGCATTGCAAAGCATCAAGAACGAATGTCACTGTCACTACAGTTTATAAGGGTAAGCCAAGACTTATGTGCTAAACTTAAGTAGAGTCTCTATTGGCTGAAGACTTAAATAAAATCAAGAGTGTCCTAATTTTATATTCAAAGTATTCGTGATATGTGTAAAAAATTCATTCATTATACCAAAGACCATGAAAACACAACTTGAATGAGAAAAGACAAAACAATCAACCAATACTGAGGTGACTAAGTTGTTAGT
Source organism: Graphiurus murinus (assembly GCA_004027655.1). Lineage (NCBI taxonomy): Eukaryota > Metazoa > Chordata > Mammalia > Rodentia > Gliridae > Graphiurus > Graphiurus murinus. The sequence continues at coordinate 239,415 of PVLC010000184.1, read as the reverse complement.
GTTATCTGATAATATTTAAAGCAGTTATCATATAGGCTTTTCAACACTTACAAATTCTGTTGAAGCACATGAGAAAAAACAAAAACAAAATAAAAAACGGAACTCTTGGACAAGAAATTGAAGAAATAAAAACTAACAAAGCCAGGCATGGTGGTACATGCCTGTAATCCCAGTACTTGGGAGGCAGAGATAGGAGGATCTCAGGTTTGAGGACAACCCGAGCAACTTAGTGAGGCTCTCAGCAACATAGCAAGAATTTGTTTCAAAATAAAAAATAAAAAGAGCTGGAAGTGTAGCTCAGAAGTAGAATGTCCCTAGGTTCAATTATCAGTACCACAAAAAAAGGAAAAAATAAATAAACAAACAGAAATTATGGAATTAGAATCTGGCTAGACTCAACAGTAGAGCAGAAATAAAAGGAAAGAGATTCCATGAAATTGAGGACAAACCAATAGTTTATTCAATTTCAACAAGAAGAAAATAGACAAAGAAATAACACTAATAATTACAGGAACAGATACTCAAAAAGTTGTGAAATACTAATAAAAAAGCTAACATTTGTACATCAGAGTTTTAGAAAGAGAGCAGAAAAATTGCAGGTCTGAAAATGTATTTGGAGAAATACTGGCTGACTCTTCTCAAATTTGGTGAGAGACATAATCCTACAGATTCAAGAAGCTGACTTAACAATAATATTAACTAAGAAAAATTTGCCCCAAGACACAAGAAAATTAAATTTTACAGCCAGAGAGACATGGCATGTTATTGTAAGGAAACACTAATTCATAGAGCACTGAATTTCCCATATGAAATTATGAAAGCCAGAAGAAAGTGACAGTGCATTTTTCAAGTGCTGAAAGAAGAACAAAATCAACTCAGAACTTATTATCTACTGAAACTATTGTTCAGTTACAAAGGAAAACTGAACACATTATCAGAGGATGGAAAACTAAGAGGATTTGTGGCCAGAAGATTAGCTCTTTAAAAAATAGCTAAAAGAAGTTTTCCAAACAGGAATAAAATGATAAAAGAAAGCAGCTGATGTCTTCAGAAAGGGAAGACAATCAGAAAAGTTAAAAATAGAGGTAGACATAACAGACTACTGTTTGTACTATGGGTTTTTTTTTTTAAAAATCCATTTTATATTTGAAATAAAATATTTTAACATCATCTGATGTGCTTCTCAGCATATGTAGTAGAAACATTTAAAAGTGGAAAAGATAAAAAGATGCAAGTATAAATAAATGTTCTATGTTTTTCTCAAAGTGGTAAAGGTTTGATACTAGTGGGCTGCGATAAATTACATATGTATATTGTAATATCTATAGCAAAAACTAAGAAAAAAATGTGAAGAGATACTCGAAAACATAAAGAGGGAGGCTGAGACAGAAGGATCATAGGTTCAAGTCAAGTCTCTGCAATTTAGTGATCCTATTTCAAAATAAAAAATTAAATAGGGTAGGGGTATAGCTCAGAGGCAGAACACCCCTGGGCTCAATCCTCAGCACCACAAAAATTATAAATAAATAAAAATTGAATTCTAAATAAATGTTTAAAAGACCTACAAGGAGGCAAGAAAAAAAAATACTCAGGAAGTAGCAGAAAGAATAGCCAATATAAATAATATATTAAGCTCTAACATATCAACAATTAATTATCTTACACACATATGACACAAATATACCAATTAAAATAGAGACATTGACAGGGTGGATTTAATAAAAACATAATCCAAGTATATGCTGTGGAAAAGAAACTTACTTTGAACCTAACATAGGTAAATTGACAGTAAGGAATGAGAGAAAATAAAACATGAGAACATTCATTTTTAAAAATAATGGATATAGCAGGAGTGGCTCTATGAACATCAGATAAAGTAGACTTCAGTGCAAGAAAATTATTGAGGACAAATTGAAATATTACATAGTAATAACAAAATCATTCACCAAGAAGACATGGTTATCCTAAATGTGGACATTCACATCATAGAGGTTCAAATTACATGATGCAAAAGTTGACAAGGCTTAAGGGGGAAAATAGGCAAATCCAAAAATATGGTTGGGGACCCCCACACTTCACTTTTACCAACTGATAGGACTCTAGACATATTAATAAGGGTATACAATTACTAAGTAACACAATCAAGCAACAGAATCAAATTGACTTTTTTTTTTTTTTTTTTGCAGTACTGGGGATTGAACCCAGGGACACTCTACCTCCAAGCTACACCCCTAGTCCGTCCTATTTTTTTATTCTTTATTTTGAAACAGGGTCTCACTAAGTTGCAGAGGGCCTCACTAAGTAGCTGAGGCTGGCCGCAAACCTGTATCCTCTGGTCTCAGCCTCCCAAGTACTGGGATTTCAACCATGCGCCACCATGCCTGGCTCAAATTGACATTTATAGAATGTATATTCTGCCAATATATATTGGAATACATATTCGTTTCAAAAGTCCAAGGAATATTTACCATGAAAGACTATATCATGGGTCATAAACCACATAAATTTAAAGAATTTGAAATCATAGAGAGTATCTTCCCTAAACTTAAAGAGCTAAAATTAGAATCAATAGCAGAAGGATAAAAGAAAAATCTTCTAACTCAGAGAAAGTAAACAGTATGCTACTAAATAATGCATGGGTCAAAGGGGAAATATCAAAGTAATACTTAAAAATCTTCATAACTACAGAAAAAAATACATAAAACTCTGGAGTGCTGAGAGGGAAATGTATAACTTTAAATGCTTTCATTAGAAAAGAAAAATATCTGAGGAAGAGGAAGTCCAGATCTCCACTGTGTGGAATATGAAAATAGTAAATAAAATAAAATAAAATAAATGGCTTGTTCTTTAAAACACAATGAACATAAGCCTTTAGTAAAACTGACAAAGATAAGAGAGGAGGCTCAAATCCCCAATATTGGGAATATAACAGGGGATATAATCATTCCTACTTAACCATATACTGGAAGTTTTAGTCAACAAAGGAATGGAAAAAGAAAGCATAGCACATACACATGATAGAATTTTTACTCAGCCATAAAGTATAACAAAATTATGTCATTTGCAGGAAAATATACGGATCTAGAGAATATTATGCTGAGATCAGCCAGTTCAGAAAGTCAAATTTCCTGTGATTTCTCCCATATGCAGAAGCTAGAAAGCAACTTCAGATAAATGAAGAGAGAGACCAGTAGAATAGTGGAAGGGGACTGAAGGAGGAAGGCGAGAAGGGGAAAAAGAAGAGTTAAAGAACAGAACTGTTCAAATAATGTTGTCAATATGTGAAGGTGTCAGTACCAACCTTACTAACATATTCAGGGAAGGAAGAGGGGGGAATAGAGGTGAGATGTGGAGAGAAATACACCAAGTGGTGTGTGCATGTGTGTTTGTATCATTTTGAATCTCACTAAGATGTATAATTATATCAAAAAAGAATAAAAAAGGTTCCATGCATAAAAAAGAAAAAAGTAATCAAATACAGATTAATAAAGAAGTAAATCTATCTCCATGTATAGATAATTGAAATATTCCAAAAAATCTATTTAAAAAAATAATAGAGCTGGACGTGGTGGCACACATTTATAATCCCAGTGCTTGGGAGGCTGAGACCGGAGGATACAGGTTCACGGCCAGCCTCAGTTACTTAGTGAGGCTCTCTGCAACTTAGTGAGACTCTGTTTCAAAATAAAGAATAAAATATGGCTAGAGGTGTGGCTTGGAAGTAGAATGCCCCTGAGTTCCATCTCCAGGAACACACACACACACACACACACACACACACACACACACACACAAACACACACACAATATTAGAAGCAAGATGTCAATCTTAAACTACCCACTATGTTAACTGTAGGGTTTTTTGTAGATACTCTTGCGATATTGAAAAAGTTTTCCTCTGCTCCTGGATTACTGACAGTTATAAGTAAAAATAGGTATTACATTGTATCAATTTCAACACCCACAATTGTACCCTTGTTCTTCTTTAGCCTTTTGATGTGGTACACTGTGTTGATTAATGTTTAAATATTTAACCAGCTTTACATACCTGGAATAGATCTTACTTGGTTGCAGGATATTATTTTGGTGTAGTGCTAGGTTCAGTATGATAATACATTCAAGGATATTTGTAATTCAGTTCATGAGAGATAGTCGACTATACTTTTGGTCCTTTGGTAGGTTCTATCTTTTTAGTAGTCTAAATCATTGCTTTCAGTTCTCACCTTAAGATTAAAACAAAGTTATCTGTATTTTAGCATATAGATGAATTAAAACAGCATAAACATATAGATTGCTAAAACAGAATATCAGAAATAAAGGCCACAAAAGTGCCTACCTGACTCTTTACTTTCCTTTCTAACAAAGGTCTAAAAAGCAATTAAATAGGGGAATCATAGTTTACCAACAACAGTGCTAGAGCAATTGGTATCCACAGGAAGGAAGGAAGAAAGGAAGGAAGGGAGGCCAGTTGTTATAATTAGATAGAAAAGGTCCCCTAAGTAGCTCATTTATTAATATTTAGGGTTGATATAGTTGAGTCATGAGGGGTGTAATCCCAGCAGTGGATAATAATGGATTTATCAGCATGGTGGCCCAGGAACAGTAGGGTATGCTGGAGAATGTGTGTCCCTGGGTTGTGGCTTTGAGGATTATGTGTGGTTCCTCCTCCCCTTGCTCTTCTCCTGCTTTTGGCCTTTACGGTGTGAGAAGCACAGCCCATGTGCTCTTCCTCTCTCTGCTTCCTGCCACCCTGCCCTGAGATCCATGGTCCTTGGCCTCACATGAAACTGAACCTCAAAACCATGAGCTAATAAATCTTCCTTTCTCTAAGTTACATAGTCTTTTAGATTATAGCTGTGAAAATACTGGCTAATACAGAAAATGATACCAGGTGTGGGGTATACCAGGACTCTAAGTCTGACCATGTGGATTGTGAGTCTTTGGAACTGTTTTGTGAGAGGAAATTAGAAAGGCCGGAATGTAGCTAGAAAGGTAGAAGAGACTGTGCTCAGGAGATTTTGGAGGTCAAAGAGGACTCCATGGGGAAATGGAGTAGAGGAAACATGTATTACACTTTGGTGAACAAAGAACATATTCATATTTTGCTCATGTCCTGAAACTTTGTGTGAGGTTGAACTTAAAGATAATGGGCTGATTAAATCGATGGAGAAAATCTCAAAGCATCAAAGTATCCAAACTGCCTTATAGATACTGATGTCCATATTCAGCAAATTGTACACTGAATTTGGGGAGTGGAAAGTAAATTAGAGAAACTTTATAGATTTGCAGTTGGGCTGGAAAGGCATGTGTAAAGCTGGGGCCCAGAGAAATAGTGCTATGAAAGAAAGTATGATGGATGAAGGGAAGTCAAATGCTTTGATTAGGAGCAAGAGTTGTGATTTGCATAGATTCCTCCCCTGTGTCCTTGGTGGAGGCAGGCCCAGCACCGCCCTTGATGAGGATGGGGTCTGCCATGGTCAAGATGGAGGTAAGCCTTGTGGCAATGATTAAAGAGGGCATGACTACCCTTTCTGTTGGCAGTCCATCTCAGTGCTCATGTAATGCTGGCTTTTGTGGGGAAAAAATGGGAGGTCACAGAGGCTTCCTTCCAGATATCAAAGGAAGGCCTGGGGAGAAAGGCAAGCTATGGCAGGGTCATCATCCTGCAAGCAGGGCCAAACGGGGCACCTTGTGAAGCTGTGATGGTGAAGCCACGGCTGCAAGAAAATCCCCCAACATTTAGAATCATGGAACATCTGTGAGGAAAGGCTGCAGGCTGGGAGCCATGAAGCCAGGCCGGAAGAGTGAGTATGCTGCCCATTGCAATCAACCAGGCCACAGGGGTGGCGCTGTCAAGGCCTCCTGGAGATTACTTCTCATCGCCAGATGCCCCAAATGTCAGAAGTGGAGCTCCAGGATTAAGAGCATGCCCTGCTGATTTCATTAGTTTTATTCCCATTCCTTCTTTCCATGACCCTACTCCTCCCCTTTATAATGCAAATATTTACTCTTTGCCATTGTATATTGGATACATGTAACTTGCTTTTTATTATGATTCTCATTTTCTTTTATAGGGGCTCACAAGAGTTCACTTTGGTCTTAGAGAAGACTTTGGAATTTGGGACTTTTGTGTGATGCTGGAACTGTAAAGACTTTGGGAACTCTGTGCACGGACTAAATGCATTTTTCATTCTGCATTCATCACAAACTCTTTAGGGTCTAGGGGCATAGTGTTGTAGTTCAATTTATAATGTCCCCTAAGGAGCTCATGTATTAATATTCAGGGTTAATATGGCTCAGTCACGAGGGCTGTAATTCCAGCAATGGAAAAATACATTGTAATGGATTTATCATCGTGGTGGTCCAGGGCATGTGGCTAGAGAAGGTGGGTCCCTGGGATGCAGTTTTGGGGGTTACATATGGTTTCTCCACCTTGTTCTTTCTCTTGCTGCTGGCCTCCATGTTGTGGGGAGCACAGCTCATATGCTCCCCCTCTTTCCGCTTTCTGCCACCATGCTCTGAGATCCAGGATCCTCAGCCTCATGTGGACTGAACTCCAAAACCTTGAGCTAATAAATCTTCCTTCCTCTAAATTATGTGGTCAAGTCTTTCAGATTATAGCTATGAAAATACTAATACAACAGTTAACCTAAACTTGCACCTTGTATGAAAATTAACCAAGAATGAATTATAAATTTAAGCATAAAACAAAAACATAAAAAATTCCAAAAACAGGAGAAACTTCAGTATATAGGACTAAGCAGAGATCTTACACTTTATTCCAAAAGAATAGTCTAAGAAAAGAAATATGAACAAACTACTTACAAGCATTTGCTCTGCAAAATACCTGGTAATGTAAAGACAAATTATAATTATCACCACACATCTATTAGAATAGTTTAAATAAAAATAAGGATAACACCAAATTTTGGAAAGTAGGAGAGAAACTAGATCACTTAATCACTTGTACATAACTGATGGAATGGTACAATCACTCTGAAAAATAATATGGCAGTTATTTTTTCTTTTTCAGCTGAAAATAAATATATCACATAAGTAGCAATTGTGCTCTTGGACATTTTGTCCCAAAGAAATAATAAATTTATTTTTATGCAGAAACTTCCATGTGCATGTTTATAGCAGCTTTATTTGCAAACAGTCCCAATCTGGAAACTATCCAGATATTTTTTACTGAGTGAATGATTAGACAAACTATGCTACATTCACATCATGGAATATTACTCAGTTTACATTTCACAGTGGTATTTTACTTTATTTATGCAAAAATAATTTACCAGTTTTTGAAATCCAACTTCAAACTGATTATGACAATCTCCAATACCTTTTCTTCCTGTATCTTCTGAAATATTATTAATTCAATGGTACCATGTTCTCTTGTTTGCTAATTGTATATCTGGCCAGTAAAAGCTTATCCAAGATTGTTCTATGACAACATTTTTAAAGCTTTCATGGATATTCTCTTGTGCCTGGAAAAATCAGGCATATTTTCATTGTGACAAATTAACTTGGATATTGTAATGTGCTATTAAACTCTTCACTTACTCACCCATGCATATTTTTCAAAATCATCCCACCTATGTCTGAATTATTGGATCGTGCCACATCTAGATTTTAGAAAAGAAAATGAGTTATACAGACCAGTATAAAAAATGTGCTGAGTTTTTATTTCATTGTCCTTTATTCTGTTAGTTGTTTTAGAGGAAAAATCTTCATTCTTTCTTTCCATCTTGCCATCATGATCCAAGCAGAACCATTCATCCCGTTAGTGTGGTTCAGAGACCTCAGTACTCTTAAAATACTTCTCTCACCAAAGTATCATCATCTTCCTGAAATTCTCATAGTATTTATTTGTTTTCTTCTTCTTCTTTTGGGTTGAATCCTGCTGAGTGTTCCATTAAAATGTAAATATATTAATTGAGAGGATGGCATAGTAAAAGTATTACTCAAACACCATTGGTTCTAACCCTAGTCCTGCCACAGTGAAATTATCTGAAATCAGGGGAGGGGAAAACCCCAAACACCACTTTATCAAATTTGCTTGGTGGCAATGATGCACTCCAAGTTAGTGGCTCATAAACTATTTCTTTGGCTAAGGAGCACTTTCTTCAACCAAAATCAATGAGACACATCAGAGTGTAAAAGAGAAATAAAACCACTATGGAGGAAGCAAAATTAATAGTCAGGAGCCCGGTCTTTATTCTCTCCCCACACTGGTCCCTGCAATGACTTCTTTTGTTCTGTAGAACATACTGTAAAGGCCTCTGAATCAAATAATCCTTAGGAATTCATCAGCATTTTAAATCACACAAGTGATTCTTTGAAAAGGGGGACAAAAATAAAGTGATTCTGAAGGATAAATAGAGAATTGTGAAGCTTCAAAGAAGAACCATGTGCCTAGGTGCTGGAAGAAATGAAAAGGAAATGTTGGTGAGTGGGCCACCCCACACTGTTCCTCTGTGACCTTGACCCTTTCATTACAGGGATTGCATGACATCACCCAGGGGGAGTGACTCTCATACCAGAACAGCCTAGCACTGCACTGGAAGGACACCAGCATTTCCTGGCTGGGCAGAAGAAAGAGGAAAAAAATAGAAGGAGGAGGACTCAAGCAGAGAGAAAGATAGATACTACACTCTGTGTTTGTACTCTGAGAAGAGAGAGTGCTAAATGAGAAGGGGAACTGGATAGTGAAGAAACCCAAACCCCCAGAAAACAATTTGGCTCAGAAATCACTGAAATATTGCTTCTCAGATCCCAAGACAGAGAGCAGAGAGTAAACCTGTTCTTGATCTGTTTTACAGTTGTAATGATGCTGGCTGTACAAAAAGAACTCTAATTCATTGTTCCAAAACAGGAGGCTTTGAGTCATGTGAGGACATGTTGGGGGGCTTCAACCAACTGGTGCTTAAAGCTAATGATGATCTTGACAGTTGGAGTCAACTCAAGCTGAAGCTAAGATTTATCCCCTAACACATACGCTTTGGCATCTGAAGCATGCTAGCATTTGACTCTAACAGCAAAAAGTAGAGAAAAAGAGTAATGCCTGGACTATTCAGCTCTTCTGAGAGAACATTCTGTTGGAAGAACACTCCTAGCAAAAAAAAAAAAAGAAAAGATTAAAGAGTATATGGAGAAATTCTTATTGCTCAAGAGATGCAGCACTAAATATCAATGAAAACAACCTATTTGCTTACAAGAGTGGTCATGCTGTTAAAACTCATTGGCAAGAAGCAACTCATATTTGACTGCATAATTAAATCAAAACCCCAAACAGTCCTACATATATGGATTTTAGAAGTGACACTTTATAAAATGTGTTGGATAGTTTTTACAAGTTCAAAAGCTTCTGATATCGATGCTTATCAAACTGGATAATTCTAATGCTTATATTTTTTATGTGCCCAAGGAACTTGGCAGAGGGGAAGTCCTAGTGGTGGGGTGAACACTCAGCTCAGGAACTCAGGATCTGCAGGATCCTTGGCTAACATGACAGAAAAGAATTTCAGCGCCCTCCAGTCAGAGACATAGACAGAGGTTTATTTGAGAAAAAAAGGGGGGAAAGGAAGAAATACACATTCAAAATAATGTGGGGTACCTCAAGATGAGGAAGGGCATTTTGGGGAGTTTAGGGCTGTCTTCTTATAGGGGGCTTTTGTGAGGGGTGGGCTCGAGGAGGTATGTGAGGATGAGCTCAGTCTGGTAGTCCCCTAGGCAGTCTGGTCAGTTCTAGGGTGGATGGATCTCAGTCTGGTAGTACCGAGGCGCTTCCTGATGGTCTGGTGGTCTGGTCCTTAAAGTCTTCAGGTTGATTGGAGTCCTCATTAGCTGAATGACAGATAAGCTGGAGAGTGTCCTAAATTGCAGGTTTTTCAAAATATTGTACCTGTCTTGCTATCAATGTGCAGGGCAATTATATTTCCTTTTAGTTAACTCCAAGATGTACAGATTTCCCAGGAATTTGGGAGAGCCAGGCCTGGGAAAGAGAACCGGTTTGTGGAATAGAAGCTGAAGTGCTTCAGTTCTAGGTTTTTTATATTAAAGTTATATTTTACTTCCCCCTCCTGTCTGTCTCCTTTCTACCTACTTATTTCTTCTATCCTGTATCACTAGTATAATCAATAAATGAAACATAAGATACATGATATTTACATAGATTAATGGAGGAAATGATCTCTGATCAGCAACCTTTTCAAAGAATGTGGTCCTCAGGCCTTAAAAAAGACCTTCTTCATGAAAGATTTTCTTTTGCATTGCCTTCAATTCTTGAACTTGTAAAAATTTCTGTTGTGGTTAGTTTTCTATCAAAATAATTTTACATTAAGATTTTTTTTTTAATTAAAGAGTGTCATAACGACAATGTCATGTAGGGTGAAGTTTGGCTACATAAACAAGAATCAGACACACAAAACCAGTAGAGTAAACAAGATAGAAGTTTCTTTTTCTTTCATGGAGAAAGAGTCTGTGAGTATGGTCCAGGAATAAGGTAGGTTCAAGACTTGCAAAAAGGGTACCTCCTTTAACCTTGAGTCTTTACCATTTTGACAATTAAGCTTCCACTTCTAAGATCTAAGGTATCTACTTGAGCGAAGTACATATCTACTTAGTCTAAGATATAGACTTGAGCTCTGTGCATTACATAGTTAACCAAGCCCTCAGCAAGAAAGAGAATTGAAACGACAGACGTGTCTTTCTGCTTTTAAAGAGGCTTTATAATGTTGCACAAAGAACATCTTCTGAAATGTCATTGGCCAAATTATAAGGATATAAAATGTCACCCTTTTACTGGGTGATCATTTTATTCAGAAGTTGTTGGGGATTCTTTTACAAGGGAAAATTAGAGAACAAACATTAGTGGAGCAATTACTAGTCTTAATCAAAAAGAAAATTAAAAGTGGATTATATTTTAAAATTTAAAACTTCAGAAGTCCAAGTAATTATATTATTTTTATATTTAGTTACACACACACACACACACATATATTCATATATTCATATATATATGTGTGTGTGTGTGTGTGTGTTACTGTGGATTAAACTCGGGCATTCTACCTCTGAGCTACACTTCCAGCCCTATTTTACTTTTATTTTGAAACAGGGTATCGCTAGATTGATGAGAGTTTCACTACTTGCTGAGGCTAGCTTTGAACCTGTAGTCCTCCTGTCTCAGCCTTCCAAGCACTGGTATTATAGGCATGTGTCACCATACTCAGCTTATATATTTATTTATATTGTATTATACATAACATATACATCTCTAAATATAATATGTATGCATATATATATATATGAATATATATATGTAATTTATTACCCAGGTTTTCATCATTTCTAGTCTTTTACTTTTAAATAAAATTTAAATCATTATATTTAAATATAGTTTAAGTTTATAAAAGTTACATTTCTTGAAGATAATTGACTCGCTCAATTTCTCATCATCTGATGATTGACAATAGAATTTCAAAAATATATAAACAAATTTCTAGAGTACAAAATAATATTTAACATTTTAATTAGCTTTTTTTTTACAAATGAGTATTAACGCTGCATCATCTTATATAAACCACTTTGAAGGAGCCAATATAATTTTTAAATTCTTGAATTAGGCAACTAGTAACCCAATATTCCAATAGTATGATTTTTATTTCCTATCAAATAACTGACAGGAATGCTTAGAAATGTATTCGGTATGGTTTGATGTAAATATAATGGGTAAATTTTAATCTAGAATCTACAGAGAACTCAAGAAACTCGCTGCCAATAAAACAAATAACCCAATCAAAAAATGGGCAAGTGAAGTGTCTATTTAGATCCTTTGCCCATTTTTTGATTGGGTTATTTGCTTTCTTAGTTGTGATTTTCTTGAGTTCTTTATATATCCTAGATATTAGACCTCTATCTGAAGTGTAACTGGCAAAAATTTTCTCCCACTCTGTTTCACAAAAGAAGAAATACAAATGGCCAATAAATGTATGATGAAATGTTCCACATCATTGGCAATCAGGGAGATGCAAATCAAAACTACCCTGAGATTTCACCTAACTCCAGTCAGAATGGCAATCATAAAAAACATGAACAACAACACCTGCTGGCAAGGGTGTGGAGAAGTGGGAACCCTAATACATTGTTGGTGGAATTGCAAACTTGTGCAACCACTGTGGAAAACAGTATGGAGGATCCTCAGACAAATGGGAGTGAACCTACCATATGACCCAGCAATACCACTATTGGGTATATACCCAAAAGAATGGAAACCAAATTATCAGACTGATGCATGTGGATCTATGTTTATAGCAGCTCAATTCACAATAGCCAAACTATGGAAGCAGCCAAGATGTCCAACCACAGATGAATAGATTACAAAACTATGGGATATGTACACAATGGAATTTTACTCAGCCATAAAGAAGAACAAAATCATGTTCTTTGCAGGGAAATGGATGCAACTGGAAAACATTGTGTTAAGTGAGATTAGTCAGTCACAAAGAGTTAAGAAGCATATGTTCTCCCTAATATGCGGATGCTAGGGAGAAGATGGGGCATAGGAGGGTCTCCAGATGAAAAGGAGAGATCCTCGATAAGCAAAGAAGTTGATTTAATTGTAGTGGATGCATGGGGCAGAGGGACACCCTAAGGCACATGATGTACTTACACAATCATATCAAGGTCACTCACTGAAGTGAA
>PVLC010000184.1:216319-226613 GCA_004027655.1 Graphiurus murinus | reverse complement strand
ATATGCTATATTGCACGAATTACTACAATAAAAAATTTTTAAAAAATGGGCAAGTGAACTAAATAGACACTTCACAAAAGAAGAAATATAAATGGCAAACAAATGTATGAAAAAATACTCAACATCATTAGCTGTCAGAGAGATGCGAATCAAAACTACCTCGAGCCAGGCATGGTGGCACACGCTTGTAATCCCAATACTTGGGAGGCTAAGACAAGAGTATCGCAGGTTTGCGGCCACCCTCAGCAACTTGTGAGGACCTCCACAATTTAGGGAGAACCTGTTTCAAAATAAAGACTAAAAAAATAGGGCTGGAGTGTAGCTTGGAAGTAGAATGCCCCTGAGTTCCATCCCCAGTACTGCAAAAACAAACAAAAACAGAAACTACCTTGAGATTTCATCTAACCCAATTAAAATGACAATCATTAAAAATACAAACAACAATAAATGCTGGCTAGGGTGTGGAGAAGTGGGAACCCTAATACATTGTTGGTGGGTTTGCAGATTAGTGCAACCACTTTGGAAAACAGTATGGAGGATCTCAGAAGAATGGGAATGAACCTACCATATGACCCAGTTATACCACTTCTGGATGTCTACCCAAAAGAATGGAACACAAACTACCAGAGTAATGCATGCATAACTATGTTTATAGCTGCACAATTCACAATTGCCAAACTATGGAACCAGCTGAGATGTTCATCAACAGATGAAAGGATTACAAAACTATGGGTTATGTACACAATTAAATTTTATTCAGTCATAAAGAACAAAATCATGTCATTTCAGGGAAATAGATGGAACTGGAGAATATTATGCTAAGTGAGATTATTCAAGTCACCCAAAGTGAAAAACAGGGTGTTCTCCCTAATATGCAGAAGCTAGGGAGAAAATGGGACATGGTGGGGGGGGGCTCCAAACAAAGGAGGAGAAACCTTAGATGAGTGAAGAAGGCGACCTAATTGAAGGAGATGGGTGGGGGGAGGAGGGAAACACGTCAATGGACATACACAAACTTAACAAAGTCAATCACTGTGCTGAGCATGGGAAGGCAGGGAAGTGGAGGGAATAAGGCAGGACCTGGGAGAGGGCTCAATGAGTGCTGTGTGCATGTATGCCTCTACCATCCTGAACTTCATCAAGATGTATGATTACAATGCACCAATAAAAAGAAATAGAAGAAAAATGAATAAACAAAACCGTGAAACATTTCAGTTTGCTTTAGCATTTGTTATTTGCCAATTTGTTGAGCCAAATAAGCCCTGTAGATTGTGGCAGTGATAATAATCAATGTTTATATTTGAACTAAGATTTACATTTCAGAATAAGAAAGTTAAGTGGGCAAAACTCTTTAACTTCTCACATTTGTCTATAATTTATTCCTAGATTAATAGTAAAGTAATTTCTGGATACAAATTAAACAAAAATACACTGTTTAGATTCCTTGTGACATCAGAAATATCAAATTATTAACTTACTAAATGACAGTGCATAAAACATAAATAAATTGTGTTATACTACATATATACATAAGATGTATATGATTTATATATACTTACATTATATAATATGATATTTAAATACATTAAACTGCATACTCTATTTTATATGTTTATATCATATACTGTTAAGATTACATTCTTACTACATTCATATCATGCAACATATTAAACATTATATTGCATATGTTTATATATAATATTTTCACACCTTAGTACAGGCATAGTAAATATTTCTCTTATTTTCTTTTGTCCTTCTTTTCTTTTGTCCTTTTTGTGTGTGTGTGTGTGTGTGTGGTACTGGGGATTGCACACAGGGGCAATACCTAGGAGCTATACCATGGACCTTACTAAGTTGCTGAGGCTGGCCTTGAGCCTGTGATCCTCCTGTCTCAGCCTCACAAGAACTGGCATTATAAGCCTGCATCACTGTGCCTGGCTTTCTTACTATTTTTCTTTTGAAATTTAATATATCATAGACTATTGAAATACTATGAAAGCAGACAGAAAATATTTTTCCTATAGTTGGATTGTATATATTTTGTACCTCTAGATAAAATAGTTTCTCTTCATTAATGTCATTGTGTGAGAGATTCAAAATACAAATAGAAAACATATTTGTGGTAGATGCGATTGTTATATAATTTTATTTTTTATTGGTGCATTGTAGTCATACATCTTGATGAAGTTCAGGGTGAGAGAGGCATACATGCACACAGCATTCTTTAAGCTCTCGCCCCGTTCCCGCCCTACTACCTTCCCCTCCCCTCCTTCCCATGCTCAGCACAGTGATTGGCTTTGATAAGTTTGTGTATGTACATCATGTCCATAGAGTTGTTTTCCTCTTCGCCCCTCCCATCTCTCTCAGTCAGGTCACCCTCTTCACTCATCTAAGGTTTCCCCTCCTTTGTCTGGAGCCTCTCCTATGTTTCATTTTCTCCCTAGCTTCTGCATATTAGGGAGAACATCGTACTTTTCACTTTTTGTGACTGACTAATCTCACTTAGCACATTGAGGGTAGTCTGAAATGTGGAATGCTGCTCAGTTCAGAGCTCCATGGAAGAGACAGAGATAAAGACAGACTTTTCTAAGGATTCTTACTCCATTGCCATCTTTCTGTCGATTGTTATATAATTTTAAAATCGAAATATGTAAAACATAGAAATGACTCAAAAAGGAAGAATTCTTTATCTAGCCTAGATAACTGTTTAGCTATCAGGAGGCTTAAATTCTTTCAGTTCTTTGGTGAACTATATTTGTGCATTTTACTCATTGTCTGGTTTTTATAAACTGAGAACATTAGATAATTCTTCC
This sequence comes from Graphiurus murinus, assembly GCA_004027655.1. NCBI lineage: Eukaryota > Metazoa > Chordata > Mammalia > Rodentia > Gliridae > Graphiurus > Graphiurus murinus. The sequence continues at coordinate 223,800 of PVLC010000184.1, read as the reverse complement.
AATTTTCTCTTGCCCTAAGTTGAGCCAATAGTATAGATTTTTCTATAAGAAGCTAATATAGTAACACAATAAACACCATACAAACAACATTAATGTTTATAGTAATTTTCATGTTAAATATATGATGCATGTAGTATTTGTGATATGAAAGTATAGAAAAGTATAAAGATAACAAACTTTTCTATCCTTTCATCTATGTATTACATATCATATTGAGGAAGTCTCTGCTGGTGCCTGTATGTTGGAGAGAGTTGGTCCTATGTTTTTTTCTAGTTTCTGTTCAAATTTGTAGGTCATTGATCCATCTAGAGCTGACTCTTATTCAGGGGGGAAAATAGGGTTGTAATTTCATTCTTCTACATATGGATATCCAGTTTTGTTTTATATGTTATATGTGATAAATGTTAGCTCATAATTATTGCTGCTGATACTATTTTTATATTTGTAGCTCTTCATTTCCTGTGACTTAACTTGCTCATTTATTTGGACTCTGCAATCTTTCTAAAAAAATGTTAATAATATTTGTTTGATAACTTCTAGACAACATTCTTTTATGGATGCAGACTCTCTCAGTACCATTCTGCCCATGTGCCATAGTCTTGGTGTTCAGATGAGTTAGCATTCCCTCAATATAGCTTTAGTGAAGCTCTTAGCTGAGAGTTGACAGTAGTTGGTGTAACACTCCTATCTCTCAAGTGGGATGACTCTGAAGCCCAAGTCTTACACTGATTTCCAGAGTGGTCCCTCTGAGTAAACCTTGGGCCCCACAAAACCTTTTATTGAATGGTCCCTTTCCTGTATCACTCCTTTTACTCTTCCTGATGTTCTCAAGTCAACAGTTTGCACTCTAGTCCTTGGCTTAAGGTCGATTTCACTGGAAATCCAAGCTAAGAATAAACTTCTGATGAGCAAAATAATGTGTACCCACATTATAATCCAAACAAGCTATAGATATAGTAAATTCATACTAATATATTTGTGAAAATTAAGAACATAGGGCTACTTTATTATTGTCATTTATGTGAGATTTCAGTCAAGTAGTTAAGTTTACACAGCCATCTCACAAATTATGAGGTAAGGTGCTAAGTAGTGCCAGGCATGGGGGAGACCATATCAAAGCAGAGAATAAGCAGTAATTCCAGTAGGATCATCTCCCTAGTAGCCAAGTGTGGAGAAACAGACATGCATGTCTTGCTGTCTAACCTCTCCGAAGACATCAAATTATATAATACATGGAGCAGTTGCCAGAGGAAGAATTTACAATTCTGTAAAGTTTCATGACTGTCTTCCCCAAAGGTTATGAAAAAGACCAAGGCAGATGGTTCAAAAGAGTATTCACTTTTTCCTCTGATATATGTGTTCTTTTAGCATTTGCCACTAAGCATTATTTCATTTGTTAAATCTGTCTGGCTTTCTCTCTGAGACTAATTTCTTTCTTCCTTTTAAAACACCCTCTTCCTCCCCCATTCCCAATGAGTCAATAAAATATCATTTCCTAACCCAGACAAAAGCCTTTTATCTTAAATTCTGAAGAATTATCTCTAATTTAATTTCCTTTCTTAAAGTTAAGAAAATATTTGTTTTATTAAGAAGAAATTATAAAAACTGTTTTTAGATACTGCTTTTTCTATCCTTTTTAGCACTTTTAGTCAATTAGATCAAATACCATAAAGAGATTATCTTACAATTGAGATTTTGCTGAATGTAAACACAATTTAACTAATTGATGTAAACAAGTCTCACAACTTGAATAAGGTCTTAATTATTTTTCATCTGATTGTGGAGTGGGGACTTCAGAGAGGATGAAGCAGATAAAGTTTGTTGTTGCTTTTCACAAAAGCCACCCCATGAATTGCTAACATCTGGATTAGATGCTGTTTTTTCTGGATTCCTTTCACCAGCCTCCTTCCCTCTGATCAGTTTTGTATTAGACCTTTATGTTTTCATTATAACCTGGCAGCAAGAGCTCCCTTAAATAGAAAGACTGAAGGAAGGCAATTTTTTCCATTAACAATATATTTCCCTTTGGGGTCTCTGGCGTATTATTGTTCTTTTTTTTTTTTTTCCAAGGAGCAAAAACCCCAAGAAAACTATCTTCAGTTGTGAAGCATTATTATAGATCTTATCTAAAGGCCTTGGGTTTTGTTTTCTTCTTATGAAAACATCCTAAAATAATCCTGCAAATGAGTACAATTTGGAACAACCACCCATACGTCTATGAGGAAGGATTATGCTGAAAATACCGCTTTTAAAGAGCATACTTCTCCGAACAGTCAATATGGAAAATATTGAAGAGCTGAAGTTTCAAAAGAAGCTAAAAAATATTTAAACATGTTTTTTGGACTATGTGTATTATTTCTTGGGAAATATTAAATATTATATAGCCTAGGTGTATTTATTTAATTAGATTTATTTGACTGTAACATGTAATGCCCTAAGATATATATTTATATATATACACACACAAATAACATGTATATATACAAGTAATATGTATATGTAAATAATATATACAATAGATGAATGTTATAAGACTATATACATAATATATAAATGCATATGCTTATATGTACATATATATAGTACATTAAAAATTACCAGCAAAATGTGTTACTTATAGGGTAATCAGATTTTTCCCATCCCCTTATATCAGGTTCCCAAAGTGCATTATTATTAATCAGAAGGACAAGGGCCCAATGGATTCTGAGCTATCTTCCACAATGTCCATGACAAATTCTACTCTGAAGAAGGAAAAGTGTCTCTGGCTGTTTACCTCACTTTCACAGGATCAGAGTGAGGAAAGAATAGAGACTGGGAATGGACTCAACAGTTCTCCTAAGTTCATTATTCTTTCCACCATAACATATGAAAACACTTTTGCATATTTTATATTGTTTTTTTAACCCATTAAATCCAGTCATTAGTATCCAATTGATATAGGGAGATGAAAAACAACATTATTTTAGGCCAATATCACATACTACTTCAATTTCTTTTAGGAAGTAAAATATGGACAGAAAAATAATCTTTCAATACTCTTCAAGCTCAAAAGGTTCCTTCACAACACAAGTGTGTGACAAGTTTTTAGGGACAGAACCATGTAAAATCAGCAGTGACTTAGAGTTTTGGAAATACCTACTTATACTTAACAGACTTGGTAGAACACAGATAAACACAGACAAAGCCTAAATGGATGGATAATATTATGTGGACAGCATTACTCTAAAGAAAAAGTCACTTCCTTTCTTCCTACTTTATTTTATTTTTTAAACTCTGCTTGACAGGTCATAAATTCTACTACTTATTGTGATGAAAGAAGAGAGATGGGGGGGGAGGTAAATAGAGGAGCAGCTCTGAGTATCACCTTTGGTTTAAAAGGAAAATTAACCAATGCAAATCATTTACAAATTGATACTTGGGTACCGTACTTACCTTATGAGTGCTTGTGAACAAGAAAATTTTTTTAAAAATTGAAAGTGATACATACACAGATTAGAAGCACTGTGTGTCCTACTAGGGACCTCAAGGGGACCAAACCGTGACTTAGCTTTTCCTGACCCTGCCCACTTCCTGCCAAGCCAGGGTCTGTCAGCTCATCTAGGGACAACCTACAGTCCCAGAAGTAAATGTTCAGAAATAAACACATTCCAAGAAAGGTTACTTAATGGCTTTCCATGGATTTCAAAATCACTTTCCAACTATGTCAGGCCAAAAAAAAAAATCTGATAATTTATGTTACCCAGATGTTAAGAAATCCAACAGCTTTCACTACTCATAAATTTAACAGCATTAAGCACCTGCTGGCTCCGAGCAACAGCTCCTGCCAAGAAGGAAGGAAGGGGCTTTGCAATCCACTAATAGGCTCTTTCCCTTCCCATCCAAGCAGAGTTTGGGTCTCAATCCCTCAGCTTCACACCCTCCCAGCCTCCCACAGAGGTCCTGAGGCTCACACACCAAGAGCTGTATCCATCCACTCTGCCAATTCTACACTGGTTGCAGGAAAGCAGGAAAAAGAGTTAGGATACGATTATTTCTAAATTTCAAGGAACCCTAGCTGTTAGCTAAATTAGTAACTAGGAGAGGCACCAGAGTGAGTTCAGAATAACAAAGACTAAAACATTCAAAGTAGAATAAAATCATAAAGGTTAACTGTAATCTTTTGTAATGATGAAAGGTCACCATGCCTTTAAATATACACAAAACTTCTAGAACTATTTAGTCCAGAGTTTTATCTTTCCCTTCTGCCCAAGCTATGAACATATCCTAAAACTATTGAATTTAGGTTATGCTCCTTTTTATTTTGTTTTAATTTTATTTCTCTGATGGAAGTGTTCCTGAGCACTCGAATGGTAAAGTTAGGGAAATTTGAAAAAGATTTCATCCAAAACACATTAAAGACAAGGGATAAGTGGACGTGGTGGCACACGCTTGTAATCCCAGTACTTGGGAGGCTGAGACAGGAGGATCGCAGGTTTGTGGACAGCCTCAGCTACTTAGTGAGGCCCTCTGCAACTTAATGAGACCCTGTTTCAAAATAAAGAATGAAAAATGGGGTTGAGGGTGTAGCTCAGAGGAGGAATGCCCCTGAGTTCAATCCCTGGTACCAAAAAAAAAAAAAAAAAAAAAAAAAGACCAGGGACAATGTAGCTAACTCTCATGAGTTTAGATCTGGAAAAAAATGTACAGCAAGGAAATTGCAGATCTATAATTCAGAGTGGTTTGCACAATTTTTATTTAATAAATACCATATGGGTCTAAGCCTTCCTTTCTGTGGAGCTAAGATTCCTCTCTCTAGGGGAATGTCTAAGGCTTCCTCTAGCACATCTAACCCAAGATCTGCTGGATTTGTCTCAATATCTCTCATACTTTATGTGTAAGCTCAGAATTTTAGCTATAAGGCTGGAAGAAAACTGTTGGTGGCCACCATGTACCTGTTCCGTTTCAGAAGGCATCAGCTGAATGGATCCATTTTCCTGGTGAAGTATGCCTTATTTCCTGGAGGGGGCTCACCACCTGATTACGTAGTTGCCAGGAATAATTACTATAAAGGGCAAGATCTTCATTCTATGATGTGAAGTGTTTCCTACTGCCTAACTTCCTTCATTTCCCTCAGCATTCCTTTCCTCGTGATCATAGAAACAAATGACTGAGCACACATCTGTGCAGCATGCCAGTCAGAGTGCTTCCCCTGGAAGTGCTGTGACCCCATTCACTCAGACTGCATGGGGTGTCTTTGCTTTTGACTTTGCCACTCATGGGTCCAAGCCTAGCTTGAAGTGTTGCACCTTTTATTTACTATTATTCTCCTTGTCCTCACAGAGGATAGGTTGGATTCTAATGAGAAATGTGTGCATGTATGCCTTTATCAGCTTGTACCTAACAAAGATGTATGATTACGATGCACCAATTAAAAATAAAATTTAAAAAATGCTAAAATAAGTTTGTGATTTAAAATAAATTTGTAATTTGAAAATGCTGAAATAAGTTTGTATGTGTGTGTGTGTGTGTGTATGTGCATGTGTGTGTGTGTGTGTGTGTGTGTGTGTGTGTGCAGGTGTCTGTGTGTGATACTGGGGATTGAACTCAGGGGTGTTCTACCACTGAGCTACACCCTCAGTCCCTTTATTTTTATTTTTTTAAATTTTGAAAGTGTCTCTTTAAGCTACCACAGGCTGGCCTCCAATGTGCAATCCTCCTGTCTCAGCCTCCCAAGTACTGGGATTACAGGCATGAGCCACCACACCTGGATTCGTTTTCTCTTTTTAAATTAACACAGATTGATTATGCACATTAATGGGATTTATTGTGGTATTTCCATACATGTGTACAGCTTGCACTAATTCAATTCATCCTCTTTTTCCAGCTTTCATTCCCACCTAATCTGTAGTAATCTACTTTCAGTAAACTGTTTTTACCTTTCACATGTAAGAGAGAACATGTGCATTTGTCTTTCTGTGTCTAACTTATTTCACTTAAAGTCTGTTAGTTCTATCTATTTTGCTATAAGACAGGATTATTCTAAAGGTTAAAGCAAACTGTCTTGAAATAACAAGAAAGAAAAAGTTTTCTTTTGGAAGAAAACAAGTAAGGAATTTTCCTCTGAGAGTTTACCAATTTATCAATTGTAAGAGCTAATATTTTTTAATGCCCACAGTCTACTGGGTGCTATACTAAATTCTTCATATGCATGCTCATTAGTCCTCTTACCAACTCTGTTGGCTCTAAAAAAATAAATAGTAGCCGGGCGTGGTGGCACAAACTTGTAATCCCAGTACTTGGGAGGCTAAGCAGGAGGATCCGGGTTCGTGGCCAGTTTCAGCTATTTAGTAAGGCCCTCTGCAACTTAGTGAGACCCTGTTTCAAAATAAAGAATAAAAAATAGGACTGGGGATATAGCTCAGAGGTAGAATGCCCTTGGGTTTAATCCCCAGAACAACATAAATAAATAAATAAATAAATAAATAAATAAATAAATAAATAGAGAGAAATAGTTTGCTCAGGACTATGCAGTAGAACTGGGATCAGAAACCAGTCTGCTATTTTTAGAAAGAGAACTTCTAATGACCACTTGCTACTGCCTCTGTAACAAGGATACTATGGTCCGCGCTTATATCTATTAAGATACATTCTTATACCTATTCCATTTCTTCACAGATGGAATTTTCATGACTTGCAACTGCTTAAAGTTGCAGCATTTATTTAAAATCTCCCTCTCCGGCGTAATGAGCTACAGGGAGGCTGTACTGGCAATGATGTTATTTAATGTGCTTTTTCAGTAGAAGATTCTATATAAATTATCATCATTAATCATTCACGGAAAAATGAACACCGAGTGGATGAAGTTTTTTGAGGAAATATTATCTTAGGTTATTAAGATGTAAGTAGATTTGTATGCACCAGAGTTATAGTCATGAGGGAGAAAAGTACAAACTTAAGCAGCCAATGAAACCCAAGTTAAATGAGTACTACCAGTAATCCTTGGAAAACAGTTGAATACTTAATTTTAAATGCATGCTGTCAAGCTATGAATTTGAAAGATTGCTTAAGAAGAGCTTTAACAAGACAATAGGAAAACAGGAGTCCAATTAATAATAGTGATAATAATGAGTATGTATTTTGCCCCAGGCATAATTATTACCTCATCTAACAAGTACTATTCAGTGAAATAGACTGTTATATTTATAAAATCTTGAAAGTATCTTTTAAAAAGAAATAATCAAGCCGGGCGTGGTGGCGCACGCTTGTAATCCCAGCATTCGGGAGGCTGAGACCGGAGGATCCGGGTTCGCGGCCAGCCTCAGCTACCTAGTGAGGCACTCTGCAACTTAGTGAGACTCGGTTTCAAAAATAAAAGAATAAAAAATAGGGCTGGGGGTATAGCTCGGAGGTAGAATGCCCCTGAGTTCAATCTCCAGTACCGCAAAAAAAAAAAAAAAAAAAAAAAAAAAAAAAAAAAAAAAAAAAAAAAAAAAAAAAAAAAA
>PVLC010000184.1:158519-216219 GCA_004027655.1 Graphiurus murinus | reverse complement strand
TCTTACAGTAGAAATTAAGGAAAGTAGAAAGACAGTGAAGGGACAGAAATAATAGAAGAAAATTTCCCAGAGGTGAAGATAGCTGTCAATTAATATTGAGAGTACCATGTCCATTGGCTGCTCAGCACGATAAAGAAAAATAGAAACCTTCCTGGATATATTCAAGTGAATATATCAAGTGAAGGTTTTAAACCAAGAGTATATTAATAATTCTTAAAAGCTCTAAAGGGTAAATACAGTTCACCTAGACTGGACTAAGTTTTAAATTGTCATTAGGTTTTTCGATAATGGCACTAGTTACTAGAAAACAATGTCTTCAAATTTTTGAGATAATAAAATGAACTTTTACTTATGATTCAGAGGTCAAGAAAACTAACAATCAAATGCAGCAACAAAATAATCTTTTCCCAACATATAAGAACTCAAAATTTTACTCTTATTATTTATTTTTAGAGAAATTGAGGAAGTTCTCCAGCAAAACATGTAAGATTTTTCAATTGTTTTTTATAATTCCTGCTTTCTCCTATAATTATGTGATTTGGCCATTACACTATATACATATATATTATATATATAACACATATATATAATATTGTGTTCCATAAATGTGTAAAATTATGTATCAATTAAAAGTGAATAAAACTAAAACTACAGATATTGAGAGAAGAGAGGGGAATTAAGAAAATGACTCATATACACAGAACTAGAAGTCATAGCTTCCATGATTGCTAATCTAGGTCTTCCAGGAAGGAGATGTCCAAAGCAGAAGTCCAAGAGGTTTGGGATAATATCTGTGAAAGATAAAGAGGAAAGGAGCTAGAGTAGCAGGGAAAGCTAAGGCAGCAAGTGGAAGGGTTGTGTAGGAAGAGTCTCAGGCACTGCGTACATTGAAGAAGGGCTCAGGTGGACAAAGGAGACTCACGGAAGGATCCCACATGGGGCAGAAATGGCCAGGCATCATCCTGGGGACACACTGTCCAGGGAAGGTATGGCCTCAGCCTGACTCAGTTGCAGTTGCGAGAAACTGTCTTCTGGAGGCATCCTTCAGAGCAGGTTTCCCTGGAGGGAGGTCTGAGCAGCACGCCACCAAGGTTGTGCACCGTGGCCAGCCCAGTCTAGAGCCCACATTCTCAGTCGCCATCCTGTGTGTTCTGTTTAAATATATGGGTGATCAGCACGGTAGGGTTATTGGCAAGTTGATAGAAGGTAAAGGAGGATTAAATAAATTTTTCGGTCATGCTGTTGGAATTTTCCAAATTTCTCCATTAGAGATTAGTTACGGCAGTATGCAATCCTGGAAAAGAATTAGCAGTAATCTATAAAGTAAATAAAGCCTACAAACTCCCTCTCCATATATGTGTGTGTGTGTATACACACCTATAAACATACATATATATATTATATATGTTATATATATATATAATATGTTATATATATGTATATAATTGTTTCTATATGTATAGGTTGTATGTGTATGTTTTTTGTTTTGGTGGATTTTTTTGTTTTGTTTTAAGCTTTTTTGTCATTTTGACCAAAATACCTGACAAGCACAACTAGAGGAAAAGGGTTTATTGGCTCTCAGATTTAGAGATTTCAAAGGTTTCAGTGCATGGTTGGCTGGTACCAAGGCAGAGACCTCTCGGAGGCAGGGCTTCAGGGCATGGTAGAGGAGGAAAAGCTTTGTTCACCTTATGGAGACCAGGAAGCAGAGAGAATGGAAGGAGGGGGCTGGGGTTAAGTGCAATTCCCAAGGCCACAGCCCCAGTGATACACTCCTCCAGCCATGGCCCACTTTGGACTTGTGCTGTCCGACACATGAGCCTTTGGGAGAATATTTTAAATGCAAATCAATATACTCTTTATATATTCTTTATTGTATCTAAAAGCATCCACACACAAAACTCCTAACACTACTTGCCTAAGGAGAAGGAACTGTGTGTCTGTGATGTGAAAGTGGAGGAGACATTTGCAATATGTCCTAGCTGAATAATAGGCTGATGAAGGTGCAAATATTTTACATACTATTTTGACAACTTTTAGACAAAATGATTATACAAAAAATTCTGGCTGTTGGTATTGTGCTCAAAATTACTAACAGGAGAGCCGGGCGTGGTGGCGCATGCTTGTAATCCCAGCATTTGGGAGGCTGGGACTGGAGGATCTGGGTTCGAGGCTGGCCTCAGCTACTTAGTGAGGTCCTTCGCAAATTAGTGAGACCCTTTTTCAAAATAAATAATAAAAAAATAGGGCTTTGGGTATAGCTCAGAGGTAGAATGCCCCTGAGTTCAATCCCCAGTACCCCCCCTCCCCCCCAAAAAATTACTAATAGGACAACTGTTGTGAAAAGAATTTCCCTTCCTCCCACTTGTTTTTCAGGTCTCAAAATTCAACCATCCACACAATCCTTTACTGTCTCCAAATATGCCTTTTGTATCTGTGACCTCAGTATCTTTCTATTATCCAAGGCTAGAAAATAAATACTTTCTCCTCCTTCACCTCCTGTGATGACTTATTTCTGGGTTCATTATCTTGCCATCTCTCTCTCTGTCCATCAGGACATGTGTTATCATTTCCTACCTCGTACCTTCTTCGATGTGTGTCCTTTCTCTATAACAGATATATACAAGTGTTGGTAGTATAGAAAGCATTGCTATCTCCATGACTCATGTTGTACATCCATTACCCTGGGCTTCTTTATTTGTAAGGAGAGACATATTAGTATCCTACATATACCTCACACACATATCAATTAAGCTTTATTTTTTATACAACTTTGTAAACATGGTATAAGGAAAGATTGTGGTGGCATTGGTTCTATGACCCAGGCAGGACAGAATTCTAAAATTAGGCTGGCACCAAAGAAGGTGTGTTCACCCCAAAGCACTACAACTTGACATCCTGATGTTTAAAACATCACAATAAGGTCAGTAAGACATCCTACTGAAACTCAAAGTATGCTAAACTTGGACAAAGGAAAGTAAAGCCATGATCTCTTGACCTTTAGAAATAATGGGAAGTAACATTTTTGCTTTAGTCATTACTGTATTGTAAATTTGATTTATTTTATTGCTTTGAGACTTTCAATTTCCTTCATTATACTAAAGTTCTACAAAAAAATTATAGTATTGAAAAATGTGTGCATAACTATAATCTCAGTACTTGAGAGGATGGGAGAGGAGGATGGCTGGTTTGAGGACAGCCTCAGCAATGTAGCAAAATTTTCAGCAATAAAGAGCCGGGCGTGGTGGCGCACGCTTGTAATCCCAGCATTCGGGAGGCTGAGACCGGAGGATCCGGGTTCACGGCCAGCCTCAGCTACCTAGTGAGGCACTCTGCAACTTACTGAGACTCGATTTCAAAATAAAGAAGAAAAAAAAAAAAATAGGGCTGGGGGTATAGCTCGGAGGTAGAATGCCCCTGAGTTCAATCCCCAATACCGCAAAAAAAAAAAAAAAAAAAAATTCAGCAACCTAGTGAGAACCTGGTTCAAAAGAAAAATTAAAAAGACTGGGGGGTGTATTTCATATGAAGAATACTACTAGGTTCAAACTCCAGTATAAAAAAAAAATCCTGACATTAAAAAATGTGCTTCAAACTACTGATCTGTTTTAAAGGTGAAGAAAAAAAAAAAAAAAAAGAGTACTACTGAAATTGCAGGTACTAGAACCATAAGGCAATTTGAACAATTTGAATTATGACACAGCTAGCAAAGGAACTCTTACACCCCTAATAATCATTTGCATTGTGATTTCCAGACCTTCAACTCTTCAATACACTTGTAGACTTAAATAATAATCCTTGGGAAAGGATTGCTTTTCCTGAGTTCCTGCCTGCAGAAAGAAAGGAACCCGGAGAGTTGTCAGGAGTATATTCAACCCTGATCATATGACCTATCTCATTTAATTGTTCTTCTGGTAAGGATTTTTTTCTATGTTCACTTACTCACTTTGTTCCCCCAACAATTAATTCATTCTCCCAAACCATCGATATGAGTATCATAAAATAGAATTTATAAGAGCTCATCCTCATATGGGGAAACAGACAATGCAGTCCTTTACAGAACCTGAGATTTCCCTTGCTGAATTTTTAATTAATAACAAATTTACAGCAGGAGCTTAAGGGCCTTCAGTGTCATCACTCAGCTCTAGTTTGCCTTCAGATAGGAGCACACATCTGGTGAGTGCCCGGCCCCGGTGGTGCCTTGCTTTCTTTTTTTGAGTATGTCTAACAGTTTCATATAATTTTTTTTTCTCTGATTTGAACTACTTTGATAGTGCATACATCCAGCTGTGCCTAGATAGCCTTCACAGAAAGTATTAAAGAAGAAACAGTCCAGTCCATGGGGCAAGCTGGTAGAGAGATGACCCCTCTTCCCTGAGAATATGCATCAGAAAAACCTTACAGGTGTCTGCTTTCCGGGAAAGACTCTCTGCTGTATTACAGAAAGCCTAGTCACTGGAGCAAGAAAACAACAGGCTGGGACAGGAAAACAGGCTCCCTACACCCTCTTTCCTCTTCCTCCCTCATTCATGGCCTCAGTGATCTCAACTGATGCTCTAGCATGCTGCTAGAAACCCCCAAAGCACTGGAGCAATAGGCGGCCAGGTTGCTAAGGATGATGTCCCGAGCAAGGTCCTTGTATCTATGCTTTCCCAGGAAGCCCTGTGCCTCTTGATCAGCGATTTTTTTTTAAAAAAGCCATTTTTCCACTGTGGTGAACTTTCCAGCTCTGATCTATCACTTAAAGATGCTAATACGCAAAATTTAGTTTCTTAGGAAAGACAAGGGATAAGTATAGTTGTTCACACATATACTACACATCCATAGAGTTGTATGTCTCTTAATGATGGGAACACATTCTGAAAAATGTATTAGGTAACTCTGTGGTGTAAAACAGAATGTTCTTACATAAGCTAAGATATCTGCCATGTCATGAGGTGATAGGTCCCATAAGATTATGGGACCACCATCGTACATGCAGACTGTTGTTGTGGCACATGGCTGTGTGTATACATGTACATGTATAAACACATGTGTCGTATTTTTTTATGTACTCCTCTATAAAGGAAAGAATTGAGTACTTGGGAAGATTCTAGGGGGGAAAAGGAGATCTACATTTTAATTTAAAAAATGCAACAATATGTCATAAGTTTTCCATGGTAAACAAAAAGCTGTCTTATTCACAAATAGAAATTGGTGGAACTAATACTTCTGATATTCCTTTTCTCCTTTTTAAGAAATACTATCAGTTTGCTCCCCTCCCCCATGTTACACAGGGCTACACAAAACAAATTAGTATTTGTATTGGATTGTGTGTTTGTAAAGCACATTTCATTTAGAATTTATTTTGCCAGTGGGTTTCTCAACATAGTTGAGACTATTTTTTAATACAGGAGACTCATCTTCATCTATTTTTATCCTGATAAGCCAGAAAAATGCAAGCAATAAAGTTAATTTGAGGCCAATTAGTAAATCAATTGAAGACGGAAAAAAAGGCATGAGCAATATAAACTCTGGCTTTTCAAAACTGATTGCATACCTTCTATCAAATGCTTTCTGTTTACAATATGGGTAAGTAGGTCCCTGAATTTTTCCAGGTTATGGATGAGTGTGTGTGTGTGTGTGTGTGTGTGTGTGTGTGTGTGTGTGTGTGTGGAGAGAGAGAGAGAGAGAGAGAGAGAGAGAGAGAGAGAGAGAGAGAGGATTTTGCTTTCTCAGAAAAGATGCCTTCCTATGCACTTGATGCTGAGTTCTTTAAGCCAAACCCAGCTGAAAGTTCAGATATGCATTTATCATAACGCTTGAAATCCAATCTCTGTTCCTTTTCCTTTTTCTTTGTAAAAAGTCATTACCAAACATATTGACTTTGAACCCTGGGGACTGAGAACCAGCAAAATTTGGAACAAGGATAATAGATAACAGGTTTTTGTGAGTTTGCCTCCCTCTTAGTAATAAAGAAAATGAAGAGAATGAGATTAAGGAAGAGAAATAAAAAGTGAACAAAGGCCCAAGACCAATGACCTCACCCTTCCACAAATTAGTCTGGCATACCATCTCTTAAATAGAAAATGTCTTAGAATTTCCAGAGACAACAACTATATCTTCTTTTGTGTAGGAAGTGCACATCATTCTTGACAAAGGGCAGTTATTTTGTGTGATGCCTGTTCTAAGCAAATAACAACCTAATTCACAATGGGAGTTGTTAAATGATAGGTAATGATTTTTGAGAAATGTGTACTGATATCGCTTAACTGATTACCAAAGAGAACTTGGTCCTTTTGGCTGCATTCCTCATTCTGACTGCTGCTATAGGATTGTTTTAGTATTGGCAGTGTTGGGCAGCTTCAGTCTTACACCTTCTGTGCCTCATTGATTATTTTCAGTCTATTAAGACATAGAATTCATCGGTCATTTTCAAGAAGTATTAGCTTTCTGTTTTATATAGCATGGGGCTGCAGAATTCCAAAGAGAAATAGAATAGAAGGTCACAAGGGTGGCAAATATTTCAGGAGCTAAAACCAAAGGAAAGATTTCAAAGACAGCCATCAGAAATGAATTGACGTTAGTCAATGAGTGGCCTATAATGTCCCTCTGTTCACTGCTAACATTTCTGTGTTTTTGCATTATGAGATATTTTGGCTATTGGTAGGAAGTATTCTGCTCCAGGTCACCATGCACTTTTTTGGGGGGGTGGGAGGGGGTGGCAATTGAGCTGTTTGTATAGGCTGGGGGAAATGTTTATGCATTGGCATTCAAAGTGCAATCTAAAAGTTTCAGAATCAAATATTTCCCTCCTAGGAGATACTCAAATTCAATCACTCAGAGATAAATGCTGAGAAAGCCATGTTTAAACATCATTCTTAGCTTTCCAGTAGAATATAATCCTTTTTAAAGGCTCTTTGGAACACTGCGAAAAAAATTCCCCATCAGCCATAAGCACAACAGCTGCATATAAATCAGGTGAGCCAGTCTATCTAAATGAATTGCATGGTGTGACACTGGCAGGAAAAGAAAGAAGATTCAAAGTAGGTGACAAGAGTTTCTCTGTTTTGATATAGACATGGTTATTCTCCATGGCTTCTCACCCTCTGTCTTCAAGGTCTCAGATCATATGTGTTCTTTTTTCATTTTAAACCAAGTGTAAAATATGTCTGCAATGAATTCAGAAATAGGATTCATTAGGTGAGAATGCACATATCTACATATTTGTTAAATTTTAAAAAATATATTTCAAGCACATTTTCCCATGACAACACTTGAGGATTTTTTTTTAACTCATTACTTGTTTCCTGGTGTTCTAACACAAGACACCATAAATGTCTTATGGGCCCATGGAGATATGACTGTTTTTCACAGCCTTCTTCCAAATTATCAAACTTGTATTATATTTATGTTTTATTTTTAACTCCCTTAGTCCCTGTTTCTATTTTATTCAACTACTTGAAATAAAAAGGTAAGATAAGCCAGGTGTGGTGGTACACACCTATAATCCCAGTACTTGGGAGCTGAAAAAGAAGGATTGCAGGTTCAAGGCCAGCCTCAGCAACTTAGCAAGATCTTGTTTTAAAATAAAAAATAAAATAGGACTGAGAGTGTAGCTCTGAGATAGAATGCTTCTGGGTTTTAAGATAACTTTAACTCCAATTAAGCTAAATCATTATCACTGAGTAGAAAAGGATAATATATGTGTTTTCTCAATTCTCTTTGTTTATGCTATTTTTGAGTTACTTTTTTAAAAATTCTTAATGAACTTCCTTAGATAAATAGTTTATGCTTGAAAATGGAAGTCGTTTGCATTTGCACTATTGTTGTATAACAGAAATTTTACTTTCCTGTTAAGGAAGACAGGAGCCATTTGCTCCATTTATTGTCTGAAGTGAAAGAACAAGGTGTGATTAGACTCATTTTATAAATTAAGATGTCTTGAGAGTATGGAGCTTTAGGTAATATGTTAAATTAAGGTTCTCAGATGTGTATTTAATTAAGATGTTATATTCGAAATGTCTGTGCTCTTCTTTAATTCCAATTGATTATTAAGAATAGATTTCTTTAGGATATTCAAAAGGTGAGTAGAGGAAGATGTGGTTCAACTGACCTGAAAAGCTTATCTAGGATACTACACTTGTCAAACAAAGGTGATGTGTGTCTCGGCCCCTCCTAGCATGTTCTCACTGTGATCCAAGGCTTCTGTTCAAATGCTAGACTCATAACATATGGGAAAAATTGAAAACCTCTCTTAACTAATGAATAATCTCCCTCAGAGTCTCCAGCTTAGTTATTTATTACTTTTGCTATGCCTAATTGTTTCAGCCAGCATTGTCACTGCTATGATACAAAACACCTGACCACACAACTTAGAGGAAGGAAGATTTATTTGCTCACGGTTCTGGAGATTTCAGGGATTCAATCCATGTTAGGCCAGGTTATATTGTTGGGGCTCAGGGAATGGTGGTGGAAGAGAGAAAGAGAGAGGGAGAGAGAGAGAGAGAGAGAGAGAGAGAGAGAGAGAGAGAGAGAGATCTCACAAAAGCTCTTCTCTCACATCACGGAGTTTAGAGGCAAAAAAGAGAGCAATAGGAGGAGGCACCATATATAATCCTCAAAGCCACACTCCCAAGGACACTCCTCAGCAACCAAGCCCTGCCTCTAGAATAGTTGCCTTATTTCTGTGAGATGTAGAGGGATATCCTAATAAAGAAACTATAACACTTATATACTCTTTTGTAATATTGCTGTGACTATTCATCAGAACATGTTTTAACATCCCAATCAGTGAATATTCATTGAGAGCCTACTATTTGGAAAGAATTATGTTAGATATACAAAGAGTTGGAGAAAATTATTTTTAAGCAATCCACTCGCAAATAACTTAAAATTTAATTAAGAACACACGTGTGTGTGTGTGTGTGTGTGTGTGTGTGTGTGTCCACACACATAATGAATGACTGGACAACAAAAGAAGTGTTAGAAATTCCAGATAATTTTTGTGGAAATTTCAGTGAATTTAAAGTTGTAAATGATTCTATAAGATGTTGTGATAAAAAATAACCCTTCAAATAATGGGATATTTTTGCCCTGAATTTTGAAAGAAGGCCAAAGACAATAAAAGAAACAACCATATACTGATCACCTACAATGTTTGGAATGCTTCTGAGAGCTGTTCACAAACTGTGTCTTTTAAACCTCAAAATAAGCTCATGCAATTGCATTACTGAGACAGAGCAGGGAGGGCCTGATTCCTCCATCAAGCTTTACAGAATAATGCAAGCTGCTTTCCAAAACCTGTTTCCTTTATTTTCTGAGCCTGACTGATCTTACTTAACATGATGTTGTCCAGTTCCATTCATTTTCCCACAAATGACATAATTTTGCTCTTTATGACTAATGTACAATTCCATTGTCTACATATACCATATTTTCATTTTTTGCTTTTGTGGTACTGGGGAGGAGACTCAGGAGCATCCTACCTCTGGGCTACACCATCAGACCTGCTTTTATTATTTATTTTGAAATGGGGTTTCGGTAACTTGCTGAGGCCTTGCTTAGTTGCTAAAGCTGGCCTCGAACCTGTGGTCCTCCTCTCTTAGCCTCTCAAGTACTGGAATTACAGGCAGGTACCATCATGCCCAACAAATCTATCTATCTATCTATCTATCTATCTATCTATCTATCTATCTATCTATCTATCTATTTATCATCTATATAGATACAGATATAGATATATACATATTTTCTTTATCCATTCATTTGTTGATGGATACCTAGTCTGATTCCACAATTTATCTATTGTGAATCATGCTGCTATCAACATGGGTATGCATTTATCACTGCAGCATTCTGGCTTTAATTCTGTTGGAAAGGTATTAAGGAGTGGCATAGCTGGGTCATATAGTAGTTCCATTCCTAGTCTTTGGAGGAACCTCCATACTGATCTCCATAGTGGTTGTACTAACTTACAATCCCACCAACTATATATAAGCCTTCTTTTCCCCCCTTATCCTTACCAGAATTTATTATTGTTGTTTTGTTTTGCATTTCCCAGATTGCTAACAATGTTCACCTTTTTCTTTTTCTTTTTTGGCCATTTGTATTTGTTCTTTGGGGAAGTGTTTTTTAGTTTAATTGCCCACTTATTGATTGGGTTATTTATTGGGTTATTTTGTATGCATGACATATTTTTCAGTGCTTTATATATTCTGGATACTAGTCCTCTATTAGAGAAGTAGCCATAAAGATCTACTCCCATTCTGTAGGTTCTATCGTCACACTCTTGATTAGAAAGTCAAGGGTTGTATGCTTTCTCATATATGGAATCTAGAGAGAAAATATGAAAAAAGGACCTCATGGAAATATGGAAATGAGCAGAGACACCAATAGAATAGTGGAAGGAGATTGGGGGAGGACAGAGAGAAGAGAAGGGGGAGATTTGGGGAAGGAGACAAAATAATCTCTGTATATATGAGTGAATCACTAGTGATAGTTAGGTGTATATTTGAATGTATCACTGACTCTCACTTTGATGCACAACTACAATACACCAATAAAAGATCAATTAAAAAATGTTTCTATAAGCTGGGCATGGTGGCACAGGTGTGTAATCCTAGTACTTGGGAGGCTGAGACAGGAGAATCACAGGTTTGAAGCCAGCCTTGGCAATTTAGCAAAGCCCTCCACAACTTAGTGATAGCCTGTTTCCGAACAAGAAATAAAATTGGGCTGGGGGTGTAGCTCAAAAGTAGAATCCCATGGTTTAATCCTCAGTACCACACAAAAAAATGTTTCTACAAATGACTATGTTTAGGAGCTGCTGATCACTACCCCAAGTTTTTCCAGAACCACAGCAGGAGCAGTATAGCGGGGCTTGACCTTCCTGGGGCAGTGGTTCTGAGCATCTTCACCATCTTTTGTGAGCCTCTGTAGATGAGCCCAAAGCATGAAGCAGATCGCTGTGTGGAGTGGAACCCCTGATGCTCAGACCAAAGAACCGACAAGACATGTGCAGAAATCCTGCTATCATGTGCAACATGTGACTGTGTCATCGTGAGTCCATCTTTTTTTATCTATAGAGCCTTTACTCCACCCATCCTTCTAGAAGTAGTCCAGGAACACTTGCCCATGCTCTGCTCCCTTATTCTGAAACATAAGTTCCAGTAAAGTCTCCTTTGCTTGATATTCTTTGCCTTTAATTTCTTTTTTTTCATGGTGCATTGTAATCATACATCTTTGTTAGGTACAAGCTGGTAAAGGTTTGCCTCTAATTTCTATCTCAAACTAAGCAAGAAAAACCAAGATTGAGCAGATAACACTAAAAGCTGGTAATACTACTAAGAGCTCGTAGCATCAAGGGCTCATAACATTATTTGCATCCCCATTATACAGATGAAGAGACTGAGGTATATAATGGTTAAGTCTCATAGGCAGGTAGCTCACAGTCAGGATGTTAACTCCAAAAGTCAGGATCCAGAGTTTTGATCAATCCTGCACATGACATATATATATTCAGAGAAGTAGGTAGACCAATGTAGGCAAGCATAAAAAGAATTTTAGGAATATTTCAGTGGTGGTAAAAATGCTCCAGCACAAATCATATTTCAAAGATGTGATTAGAAGAAAGAATTATAAAAGTAACCCACGGCCAAGGTGAAGACTTCAAAGGGCAAATTATGCTGAAATTCATCGATTCTCTAGTTCAGCATTGAGATGTGGTCCTTTCCAGGGTTTACCCTTGCAGAGAGGTTGGGATACTTAAATCTTTTAATTTGCCCTTGCACGTGTATGTGTGTGTGTGTGTGTGTGTGTGTGTGTGTGTGTGTGTGTTACTGGAGATTGAACTCAGAGACATTCTTTCTCTGAGCTACACCTCTAGCCCTATTTTATTTTATTATTGTTTGCTTTGAAACAAGACCTCAACATGTTGCTGAGGGCCTCTGTAAGTTGCTGAGACTTTCCTCAAACTCGTGATCCTTCTGTATTAGCCTCCTAAGTACTGGGATTACAGACATGTACCACCATGCCCAGCTGATGATTAGACTTCATACAGAATGGTACCACCCACCAGTTATTTCCTATTCCCTTTGGCATGATACCTATGAAAACAGTATCTCATTATTTTTTTTCTAACTTGATTCATTATTTTTCTCTTGATATGTTGAATGATAACCTTAAATCATACTTCACTTGTCTTTTAATGAAAACAGAGAAGCAGTATTGATCTCAGAATACTGAAAATCTGGATTTAAATCTGGACTTTGGTACTTAAAGGTTGTAGGACTTGGTATATTTTTAATCTTTCTAGGTTTCCGTTTCCTTCTTCAAAACTCAGAGAAAAAACAAACAAGCAAACAGTCCTGTAATGAGATGAAAAGATGCTGCCTGAACATCAAGAAGATGATGCTGGCCAACACTGGTTGCTGCTTAGTGCCTGGTATGGACTGCAAGGGGGACTAGGCACACCATATTACATTCTTCTCAGGATACTCCTCTAAGTACCTATTTGTCCACATGGCAAAGAGGTTCCACAAGACAGATTACCCCCATAAGCTTCCAGAGGAGTAAAGGGATTAGCAAGGATTCGACTCTGAAGACCATTATCTTGTGTATTATGTCATACAGCCTATGGATTACTTACTGTCTGATATTCCTATACTCTCCAAAAATAGCTTCACTTTGAGAGATACTCTCTGCAATCTCTATACTTTATTCATAAAATAATCCTCTGCATTTTGTGTATCTAACACCTTCCTCTCCACTATGTACTTCATCTTAGTCCTGGGATATTCTCCCTGAAGTGCTGGGTAGATTGTATCATTCCACTGCTCAAAAGTCTTTGAGTGAGCATGGCACAGTGCCAGATGCCTGCAATCCCAGTACTTGGCAGGCTGAGACAGGAGGATCCAAGGGTCAAGGCCAACATACAGTAACTTAGCTGAGCATCAGAGAAATTTAAGAACTCTGTTTGAGGTTGCTCAACCCTCATGTAAGTGTTCTCTAAGTCTATAAGACTCAAAGGGAATCTGTCTACCGTGCGCTGTGCTACATCTCCCACAGTTGCTAAGCAAACATGCAGAGGGACTCTTGCTTCTCTGTCTCAGCTTCCTCACACATAAATGGCTATACAACTTTGAGGTCTTTTCAGGCAGCCTCTTATTTTAAACTTCATGATGATCTGTGTCTGTCTGTGAAATTCAGAGATGGTCCTCCAGTCCAAGACAAAGTCACAGACATTGGACACACATGCGTACACATACACATACACGAGCTTTTTTCCTTGCTTCCTCACTTATGTAATTTCATACCTAAAAATGGAAAACAAGACATCTTTCCATTTTTTTTTGTAATCACAGATACTGGTTTAGTTTACCAACATGCACCAGAAAGTCCACTGAATCACTACAACTCTTCCCTTTGTTTTATTTTTATTTTTGTTTGTTTGATTAATATTTTTTTTTGCTTTTTTGTTTTTGATTTTGTTTTTGGAGATAGAACCCAGGAGCATTCTACCTCTGAGGTAGACCCCCCCCAGTGCAGTTTTATTTTTTATTTTGAAACAGAGTCTCACTAAGTTGCAGAGAGTCTCACTATAAATTACTGAGTCTGCCTTCGAACCTGCGATCTTCCTGTCTCAGCCTCCCAAGTACTGGGATTACAAGCATGTGCCACCATGCCCAGTTGCAAGTTTCCTTTTGATGGTACCATACTAACATCCCAGGGACCTTAACTCCCCAATTTAATTTCCTTATCATCTGTTAAAGACCCCTGGCATACAAAGTCACAATGGGTTACATCACTCTAGGAAATGGCTTGGAATCTCTGGAAAGGAAGGTTCAAAGCAACAAACTTTTCTCCTGGCCTTCCAGATGACACAGTGAAGACCCAGAAGATCCCTTTGGATTCCCTTCAGTGGAGAGCAAAGGTCATGTTAGCCTTGATGTCGATCTCAGACAGCATTGAGGCTTGGGGATATAAGCAGATTTCAACCTAATTAACAAAAATAATTTGTAAATAATGGAGATCACACAAACTTCTTCAAGAAGCAGATCAATAAAACATAGCCCAGTATGGAAAGTGAGAACACCAAGAGGACATCAGAAAGCACAGCCACATGGCAGGGGGTCAACTCTGATAGAAACAACTGAGTGTTCAAAAGGCAGGGGCTACCACGTGTTTGATAAAAGGTGTTGATTTTTTTATACAACAAAAAATCCATTAAGGATCCTGGAAAAAAGAGGGAGGGAGAGAGAGAGAGAGAGAGAGAGAGAGAGAGAGAGAGAGAGAGAGAGAGAGAAGAGGGCAGCTCACTGGCAGGCACAAACATAATTACAGCTATTACATTTTTTTCCTAAAGTAGTTATTTGTGGTGACTCCAAACCCTAATGTGTTTTATGCCGCAGTGTGTTGTGATTGGGGCAGGCTGCTTGACATTTGCAAGGTTCCATTGCTATTAAAAAGAATGATGTTATCAAGAGGAAAGCGAGGCGACAAAGCAAAATTAATTAACACCGCCGTCTAACAAAGCAAAATGAATTAGACGGTGGTTGACTTGCATTGTGTACTTCTAAACGGTTACTGAGGGAAAATGAAAGCTTTTAACCCCCTGTTGCATGAGCTTAGCACTGTGGCCAAGCTGTAGGAGGACGGAAGGAGAGTACGCGGTCCGTGTTTCTGCACAGGTCAGCCATTCATATCCTTCAGTAGTGAAACCGCAGTTTTTGCTTTCTACATAGAGGGCAGCAGATGGAACACTGTAGGGAATGTTTTCCCTAAATCTGCATTGCCCCCAAGCATGCTTGCAAGAAATAGTATTAGTTTTGCCACATATTGAACATAAATGATGACAAACCAGCTGGTAAATTTTCAAACAATTGGAGTCCACAAGGTCCTCAGAATCCGAGGGCTCTGGTGGTAAAGATGATCTGTGGCTTTGCACATGCCAGCGTCACCAATAACAGCTATGACAAGTGTCTTGGAGCTACTGCAAAACAACGGTGGCTATCCAGAGAAGCCCTTAATGGTATGGGAATGAAGAGCATCCTAAGTGGTTGCCACCATCAGTTATTACGTGGGGATTTGTGGAGCATGTGCTGTGTAGCCAGAACTGGGCTACATAAGTCATGGGGCAAAAGCAAAATAGAAGCCACTCTCTGTGAAAATTTACCATCTAGTTGGAATGGCAATATACAGGCAGGTACAGCAAACACAATAAGATAATTGTGTGTGTGTGTGTGTGTGTGTGTGTGTGTGTGTGTTACATGGAGTTGTACCTCAGTTTCCTCTGGGGATTGTTTCTTGGACTCTTCTTCCTCTCATATATGAAAATCTGTTGATGCTCAAGTTCTTAGTATAAAATGTCATAATATTTGTATATAACCTATGCACACCCTTTGGTATACTTTAAATCATCTCTAGATGACTTATAATGCCTAATGCAATGCAAATGCTATGTAAATAGTTATTATATTATGTTATTTAGAAATAATGACAAGAAAAAGCCTGCACATGTACAGAATACACACAAGTCCCCCCCTCCATCTTGGATTATTTTCAATTGGAGGTTGGTTGAATCCATGGATGTGAAACCTGTGGATATTGAGGGGCACATGTGGGAAGACAAAAATCACTGAACTGACAATATCACAAAACACAAAAGTTTGCTGAGGGGAGGGAAGCCTGAAGGAGTGGGCCAGTCAGCATTCTATCTGCTGTCATTCAAAACAACTTACCACACAATATAAAGGAACAAGGATTTATTTGCTCACCGTCTCTTGAGGATTCCAGGTTTGGTCCACGCGAGGCCAGGGTCTGACACTTGGGGCATGGCATTGGGAAGCTGAGAGAGAAGGAGAGCACTCGGCTCTGCTCTCACATTGTGGAGACTGGAAGCAGAGAGAGAGAACAGGGAGAGGAGGAAACCATACAATCCTCAAGGCATGGACCCTGCTTTAGCAACCAATCCCACTTCCAACACAGCAACCTTGTTTACATTAAGGGAAATTCAAAATCCAAACCAGCTACCTTGTTTCCATGAAGAGAAATTCAAAATCCAAACCATTGCAGGGAGGAATGAAGTTCTCTGGACAGTGTCTACAAACAAATGTACAATTTCACCTGGTCTTGGGCTCTACATATGGGAGGCCCTCCACAGGACTACCCCAATCATACTCTACCATCTGCCCCCCACCTTCAATGGCATTTTAAACATTCCAGGGGGGTTAATAGGTACTTTTGGTCACATATGAAATGTATAGAAAACAAATTTCCAAGTAAAAATGCACATGCAAATATTTACGCATTAATCAGAATGATCTTTTCTTAACACTCATAGAATAGCTTCAAACCAGAAACCAAGAATGTCTCTATTCCTTGAGAAATTTCAGCATTGCCAGCTCTTATTCATAGCACTCAGTGCTGAAGGAACATTACCTTTTAGAAGGATCTATTTTCAAAGGATATCATGCAACCCAACAGATTGTAGGCTTTTTATGGCCTTCCTGGAAAATGTCTAGGGTTTATAAGAAATAGGCTTATGCTGCCAGGTGTGGTGGCGCATGCTTGTAATCCCAGCATTCGGGTTGCTGAGACTGGAAGATCTGGGTTCGCAGCCAGCCTCAGCTACCTAGTGAAGCACTCCGCAACTTAGTGAGACCCGGTTTCAAAATAAAGAATAAAAATAGGGCTGGGGGGTGTAGCTCGGAGGTAGAATGCCCCTGAGTTCAATCCCCAGTACCGCAAAAAAAAAAAAAAAAAAAAAAAGAAAGAAAGAAATAGGCTTATGCTTATTACAATAATAAAAAACGACATAATATTTCTGAGCATGGAGATTTTTTATTTACCACCAATAATTTAGTTGTTGCTCAAAGAGGACAGAGATAATAAGATATAAATTTTGATATTCAGCTTATCATTGCTAGTGGAGCTCACTAAGCTTAACACCCAGACACCAAATATTTTAGGGGCTGGAAATTGCAACACAGGCTGATCTTTCCAGAAACTTGTTTTCTTAAGCAAATATACACACTCCTTCTATCTTTGACTCCTCATCTTCGTGTATGCATATGTATACATAAAATATAAAACAAAATATGAGATATACATCATTACTGTATTTCTTTATCTGTTTGAATCTGTTTCTATCTCTTTCTTTTTCTCTTCTCCCACAAGAGCTCATCAGTATTAAAATTTATTAAGCTTATCTAATAATTAAAATTGTGGTTGAAAAGAGATGTGATGATTCTGAAGCATCCCTCTTTGCCAAGCAACTGGATATGGTACAGCAGTGAAAGTCAGAAAGTAAATGTGACCTAGTTTCAACATGTTCGGTTTCCAATTTGGAAATTAAAATGCTGTAGTTACACTGCCTATAAGATGGAAATAAGAATTCCAAGGAATTCCTTAATGATTTGTATAATGAAACATTTATAAGTCATCACAGAGAGATGTCAAATAATAATGATAGTGCATTTGCTACCTTGATATCAATTGGGTATCTCTGATTTTCTTCATATTCTGAAAGGAAAATAGTATATATATTCTGATGATTATTTCACTTTGTAATTATATTTTGCTTAACCAAAAATTAAAATCCATTTGTCTTACTTGGAATTGGAGAAAGTGTTCTAGGAACTGAAGTTCACTGAAGGTAGATTGCCCTGTAGTCTAAAATATATTTGGTAACTTAGAAGCTCACACGTGAATGTATTCAGGTGTGTCTGCATATATAAACTCTCCTGTGAGATAATGAATATTTGTTTTTGTCATCTGGTCACTCATACGTTCACTTAAACAAGTATTAATTGAACATCTATTATAAACTAGAATGTGCGTGGTATACTGGCTTCCTAGGGTTGTTGTAACAAAGTGCCATAAACGTGGTGGCTTGAAGCAACAGAAATATATTCTCTCAAAGTTCTGGAGTCTAGAAGCTCAAAATCAAGGTTTAGGGCTTTGCAATCTCTGAGACTGAATATAGAATCCATCTATGCTTTTTCTTAGCTTCTGGTGGTGACCAGAAATCCTTAGCATTTGCTCATTTGCAGTTGCATCACTCCAATATCTGCCTCTGTTGTCACATAGTTTTCTCTCCATGCATCTCTGTCTACATGGTGTTTTCCTTTTCTTATATACACCAGTCATATTGGACTAAGGCCCACTGTGACCACATCTTGACTTTATTACTTCTGCAAAAATCTTATTTCCAATCAAGTTTCTATTTCAGATACCAGGGTTAGGACTTCAATTTATCTTTCTGGGGACAAAACTTAACCCAAAGCTTATGAGTATAGGATAATGCTATGTATAAAATTAACATGATTCCTTACTTAGTATAGTTTCTCAAACTTACTATACAGATATACACACATAAAAAGGCATTAAAATGCGAATCACATAAAAATTATACAGGTATACAAAGAATTATACACATATAATTATAATTATACATAGATGATTAACATCATTTGTAAGAAGTTCAATAAAAGAAAAGCATAGTGTGAAATTATAATGAAAAATCAAATAGCAGGGATGTATGTGACTTGTCCAATATGTGATCATTCTATCAAATATGAGTAATCTAATCTTTTAGAGTGATAGAAGTCCGAAACTTGGGTTCAGAATGAGGAACTAGTTGATTACTCCAGGTTTTTTTTAACCTCAAGTATTCAATGACTTTTAATGTAAAACAGAACTAGAAATGTTGCTATCACTAAGAAACGTTTAACCCAAGAAGAAATAAAGATATTCAATACAGTGTAATTGCTTGGTGTACAGATTTTGTGGAACAAAATGTCAACTACTATGAATATCAACACTGACACTACTAAGTTTAATATATTTTCTATTTATTTATTGGTGCATTGTAATCATACGTCTTTTTGAAGTTCAGGGTGATAGAAGCATATATGCACACAGAACTCTTTGAGCCCTTCCCCAGTTCCCACCGCATTCCCTCCCTGCCCCTCCTTCCCATGCTCAGCATAGTGATTGACTTTGATTAGTTTGTGTATGTACATCATGATCATTGAGGTGTTTCCCTCTTCCTTCCTCCCTCCCATCACCTTCAGTTAGTCCCTGTCTTCACTCAACTAAGGTTTCTCCTCCTTTATCTGGATTCCCTCTTATGTCCCAATTTTTCCATAGCTTCCACATATGAGGTAGAACATCCAACCTTTCACTTTTTCTGACTGACCAATCTCACTTAGCATAATATTCTCCAGTTTCATCCATTTCCCTGAAAAACAAAACATGAACTATTATCAATATTAACATTGGAAATACTGAGATTAATATATTTTACACTTTCTGTAGCCATCCATTCTTCAAGCACTGATGACATTTGGAGGCAATCAGGAAAGAGGCATAACATGGATCAAGGAGTTACAACTTCTAATTATTGGGGATGAGGAAGTTTAATCTCCAAAGTTTCCAAATCTCTTATGATGATGCTGGGGGTATTTACACATATGGATGAGTTATGTTCTCCATCAAAGGTTTGTGATTTGAAGAAAGGTGCAGGAACTACTCTAGTCAATGTGTATTTCATTGGAATAATTAAAAATAATGGGAGCATGTCAGGCACAGTCACAGGTTCAAGCCTAGTGCACAGTAACTTAAGGACTCCTATTTTAAAAATAAAAAATAACAGACTTGGGATGTAACTCAGAGGTACAACACCCCTGGGTTCAATCCTCAACATCACAAAAAAAAAAAAAAAATTGGTAGCCAAGTAAATTGAGTTCAGTTGTCCCAGCTTTGGGACTAGCAACAGAGCAAAGTCTCCTTCAGAAGGAAATCAGTGTTGTCTTTTAGGATGTGGAGAGAAGGGAACTCTTAGACACTGTTGGTGAGAATGTAAATTAGTAAAAACCATCATAGAAAACAGTATGGAGATTCCTCAGAAAATGAAAAGTAGAAAAGCCACATGATCTCACTACTGGATTCACATCCAGAGGAATTGAAATCAGCATGCTGAGGACATATCTCTAGTCAAGATACGGAATGAATATAGGTATCCATCCATGGATGAACAGATAAAGAAAATGTGGCACATATACAGAATGAAATATTATTCAATCATAAAAAGAATGATATCCTGCCATTTATGGCAACTTGGATGATTCCAGTTGTTATGTGAAATACGACAGGCACAGACAGGCAAATGCTGTGTATTCTCACTCATATATGGACATTAAAGTTGAAATCATGGAAGAAGAGAGTGGATTAGCAGTCGTTAGAGGGTAGGAAGAGTCAGGGACATAGAGGGAGGTTGGATACAGGTACCAAGATACAGTTAGAAGGAAGGAATACATTCTAATATTCGATAGCAAAATAGGGTGCATATGGCTTGTGATAATTTATTGTACATTTCAAAATATTTAGAAAAGATAATTTTCAATATTCCCAAAACAAATGATAGATGTTTGAGGTGGTGAGTATGCTAATTACCCTGATTTGATCATTGCACATTGAATTCATGTATTCAGATATCACATTGTGCCCCATGACTATATATTATTTGTGTCAGTTCCAGTAGAGAGAGAAAAAATAAAGGGAATTCATGCTCTTTTTGTCCTACTTTTCAAAGTAATTATCAACATCAGTTTTCTGAAACCTACAATGCTAATGTGTACTACTGAAAATCTTCAATGATTGTTGACCATATTTCTAACTGCATTCTACTGACTAGTTGAAAGCATAAAAATATCCAAGTTTCCTGCCAATTCCTGTCCTGGACAAATCCAAATTTTAATTTCTTACTATACTCCTGATTTCTTGGAGCTATTGCTGAACATAAAATGTGATCATGCATATGTGAAACCTGCCGGTCCCCATGCACATCCTCCTTTTAGTATTCTTTTGAGCCTTGCTTTTATATTTGCACACTCCTCCTTAAATAGAAATCATCTGATAACACTATTGCTGTGCCTTTTTAAAAAATTCCTCAGTAAAATAGCTTGACAGATTTTCCAAAGCATCACTTCACGTTTGGCCAACTCTACCTCATGCTTCAGTTTCCAGGGATTTTTTTAACCTTATTCTTTTTGAGGAACCTAATTACTACCAGTGATTGGGTTTTTCTGCATAAACTACTTTCTATGTTCAGAGTATCTTTTGGATAAGGAACACTGATCACCCTCCATAAAAGTGTTTCTGTTTGCAGAAAATAAGGTTTCAAACTTAGCTGAGACAAGTTTCTTAAGGCCTCTTTTGTTAATTTATTTTGATAAGTCTATTTGATGTAGGGTTTAGTCCTATGTATTTTGGAAGAGGACTCCAAAATACATGTGCTCAGCTACCCTGAAGTGAGTTAGTGAAAGGTGTCCACTTATACACAGCAGAAAAGGGATGTAATGAATCAGAAAGGGATGTGTTTTATGCAGTAAGCACTTTCCACACTCTTTCCTGCACTGCTACATTTATGCTGAAATGGTCCATTTATTTTAATCCTAAATAGGGTCCCTAGACAAGAGCTGAGAATGGAAGTGAAGTAAAAGGAAAAAGAAAAGGATTTCTATTTCAGAACAAACTTAATTCAGAATAAGAGAAAAAAACCCACTCATTTAGCCCTTCGTAAAATTGAATTTTTATGGCACCTACTTTTTCCCACTATAGGAATTTGCTATCAAAGCTTCCCCCTTTTCTTCTATTCTCGATGGGGCTTGCAGCCAAATAAATCATACCCAGTCTCACATCACAAGTACATCTTCATAGCAGTCCTACATCTTAGAAGAATAATGGGAGGGTCAAGTCAAAACCATCTGTTCATGGTACAGACCTTCAATTTCTGGGTTCTAAAAATGAGTCTATGTGTATTGGTTGCCCCTAAAAAATGATTTTCTATTCAACCCAAAGAGGTTAGTGCCCAAGGCCAAGAGGACAGGCCTACCACAGCCCCTTGTAAGTCAGACCAAAACAGAAGAGAAAATTTACTAGAGATGGAAATTAAGAATGTTAGCACTGTAAGACTCCAGACCTCGCTATGATATCCCAAGAAGTTTAAAAAAACTAGTTCCAATAATATGGGTAGATGGTGACAGAATGTAGATCAGACTGAGGATCAGACTCAAAACATAGATCAGACTATGATTCCAGTTATAGGTGGAATACTTGTAGCAAACTTATTATAGATCACCTCTACAGAAAATACTTTATAGTTAATGACTAAAATGGTTGTTATGATCAATTTGGAAGTAATATAATTTATCCACCTTTCCTTGATGCATTAGCACATGATACATTTCCTTGATATATCTGTACATGAGGTGGGTATTTGTCATTTTTGGTAGCCCAGAATATAAACTCATTTGCATTTTCGGGAATCTTTATTGTGTGGAATTTTGTTTAAGGGGAGTCACACCTCCCTATACACAAATGAGAAAGAGCACTAGATACTTCATCTCCCCTCTCCTGGGAGTTAATGTTTAGGCATGTGGCCTAGAATAGAACAACTGGACCCCACTGCAAGAATCTGAAGCTTGAACAAGTGACATTAAGATAAGGTAAGAATTAGAATTGATCAATTGTGGTAGCATGTCATGGTAAAGGTGATGTATAGTTTTGAGTGGTGTCTGGAACTAATGGTAGGAAAAAAAATGTCAATCGTGTTGTCCTAACCAATTTGTCTTCACAATAAAATGCAAATGCATTTGTTTATATAGGTATGTCTTCATTGGTTTCTGCTAGTTGTAGGGGCTTCTGAGTGTTTCTGTGATAGATGTTTTTCCAAGTTCATTTTGAGATTATCTTAGTATGGTAATCTTCTGTTGCATACACTCATGAATGCAGGGTTGTAGAAAATAGAACCTCAGAAACATGTGAGGAGGAAGACATAGGTCATCTGTCCTAGGGTGTCCTAGGGTTCCTTATCGACATTTCAGAATAGCAGTAGAAAAACTCACAACACGCAATGGTTAAAAAAGAAAAGAAACTTGCAATTAAATTCTCTACAGACAAAACACTGGTAACTTACAGGATTGTGAAAAACCAGCGAGAGAAGAATAACATTTCAAGAACAGCAAGGTGAAGTGACTGTTCGTAACAACAGGTGATAGCCTAAAAAGGAAATCATTCAATGTCACCATACTTTATGCTAAGGAATAGAGCTTGCCAAAATATCTTATATCTCATAACTATCTCATATGTCTGATATCACTGAAACTAAACTCAAAGTTTGACTCTATTTGTTCTTGATTACTATAACAATGGATTTCAATTTCACCATTACTTGGTAAAAAGAAAGGCACTTATTAGGGATTAGCACAACTCCTGCAATTCAAAAAACAAGTTGAACAAGTTGAGACCACAAACCCATAAAAAAGTGCTTGCCAGAAGTAGGATTTCTTTGTCTTATGTGACAATCCCTAATTCAATTGGGAAGCCAATACTGATATCCCAGCTCTTTTAGTATATCTATATCTAGAAAAACTCAAGTCCTTGATACTCCAAGGACATAAAATCTAGAATAAGTAGGAAAAATGTTATATAGACCAAAAGATTTTTTAACTTGGATCTTCTTGATTATTACAAATCTGGGCAATGGGCATTGGAATGTATTTGAGGATGCAAGAACAAGAAAGAATAGATATAATTCTAAATCCAACATGTCACCTATCTGAGAAAAAGTCTGAGTATATAAGACCAGTCCACATTAAGCAATATTATGATATCCCACCCTAAACAAAGCCAAACTTCCAAAACTATGTTGCCTTTATAGAAACAGAAGTTAATGTTTTTGTGGGTAGGAATGGTAGACTAGACACACACACTTTCTTCCTGCCCCCATTCTCAAACAATGAGAAATAAATCTGAGGAATGACAGCATTTTCAAACAGCACTTAAATGATGATTTCCCAATGTCTTGAAATGCTATAGGTTAGACAGGAATTCCCTAATTTTGATATAGTAGGGGGATTCCAGAGTGTCAGAAGCCAAATGGGCAGCTTTGAACTACTAGAGAAAAGGAGAGAATAATCATCAGAGGAGGCTGCAGTACCAGTGTAGGAAACAAGATGGTCTCATTCACAAAGATCTTAGAGAATAGTCAATTCATAAAAGGATCCATAGAACAAGTACAAATGTGTAGACACTAAGGACCCCAAGATTTTAAAGCAAATATGGAGGCCCAAATGCATTCTCCTTTAAATTAGTAGCTCTTGACTAGAGACGGAGTCCTGGAGAATGAACTCTTAGTGGTGGGTTAGCAAGTGACCAGGTTATCAAAGTTAGTTAGTGAGAACTGAGTGTTATAGGTTCCACCTGTTTACAGGTGACCTCTTCCCAGCAACAGTGCATGGTTACACCAAAGGGGTTTATGTGGAATTGGAAGTAAGCAGTTCAGGAAGGACTAGTAAATGCCCTATTCATACTCCCAGTATTTCTATCGCAGTTCTGTTCTCTCTTAACTTACCTATGGCTTTCTGAGAATCAAAATCATTTGTTCTCAGCAAATAGGCAATGGTGTTGACATCAGACAAAAGTGTCTGCTGTGTTGTTTCAGCCACATTAAGAAGTGATCTGAGAGGATGATGGAGAGAGGAAATCCTTTCATAGATGTGACTTCAATAGCAACATCCCACGCACTTTGCCTCAGAGAGGTTATCTGGGGGAGGTTCTGCACTGATTTATTGGCAGTAAATGGTAGTTTCACCAGGTATTCTATGGCAAGACTGGAGAATTTGCAGCAAGGATCAAAGGGTAAAAGGTGAGAATGGGCCCAGTAGATCTCTGTCAGAACTAGGGAGTTTCTGGAGATAATGCTTATTGTTGTGTTTCTGGACTTTTATCTTCACCTCTTTTGGTTTGGATTTTATTTATTTTTTCTCAAAAATACCATATGCTGTTGAGTGCAGTGGCACACACCTATAATTCCAGTACATGGGAGACTGAGACAAGAGGATTGCAGGTTTGAGGACAGCCCCAGCAACTTAGGGAGACTCTTAGGAACATAGTGAGACCATATCTCAACAAATAGAAATGACTGGGGGTATAGCTTGGAAATATAATGACCCTGGGTTCAATTCCCTAGTACAAAACCAAATAAAACAACCAAAACAGGTGGTTCTATAGACTCCATCTCCAGAATAACCCCTGCCCCCCTCCCCTGTCTCCAGAAAAACCCCTTGCCCTCCACTGGTTTGTTCATTGCATCATTAGTGAAAAATCTTGGCAATCACCAGAGCCTAGTGTCTCCTGCCTCAACTAAAATATCTACTACCTTCTACCACACCCCCCGAAAAACTACCTAATTGTGTTATTTCTATCTTTGACAGATGAAGTACCTCATTCCAATATATTATCTGCACTACCCCAACCCTGGTAGAATTCCATCATTTTCCAGTTTCCCTCTGCTCTATCCTCCCTTCCTTTCACCTCACTGTATCCCCACTCACATCAACACTCAGTGGTCCCATTTTCTGGCACTTTGGGCAGATTATTCATAGACTGACTCCAGGATGAACGTTTGTACTGGGGAGAACTCCTATGAACATTATCCGAAAGGGAATGAGGGAAGTAAAACAGAGAGAGAACTTGAACAATCATGCATTTAAACAGGGGCCTCAGAGGATCCCATGGATCTCTGAGGGAGTTCTCCATGAATCCCATGGAGTTCTGAGTCGAGATGGTCCTCCAGAATTGTCTCAAGTTGAGGCCAGGAAGCCTAGTTGTTGTACCCTGCCTCTGCTGATGAGTAATTAGAAGTAGACTATCCCCAAGGAGAAAATACAAACTTGGTCCAGGCAGCTCCCTTCAGCTGAAAGTAGTTTCAGTTCAGAGATTTGGCTGTGAGACATTTGGAACCAATGCTCCCTGTTCTTGGGGAATGGATGTTATCTCAGAGGGAGTATATGAGTAGCACACCACAGAACCCATTACAACTGGGCATTTGGAGTCCCAGCACCCTGGCAAAGAGATACTGGCTCTACAGACATCTGGTCAGAGAGTTGAACTACATTCCTTTCTACTCCAATGAAACTCATAATGATATATTTCCTAAGCATCCCTTTTATTAGAATGATTGTATTCCACTGGAACATACTTAATTCTCTCAGTGTTAGCAGTGTCCTAGTCCATTTGGTGTTGCTTTAGCAAAATATCTGAACCTGGAAAACTTATTAAGAGAGTAGGCTGTGTGTGAGTGTGTGTGTGTGTGTGTGTGTGTGTGTGTGTGTGTGTGTGTGTGTGGTACTATGGATAGAATCTAGGGGATTTCTACTTTTGAGCTACACTCCAGCCCTTTTTTATTTTATTTTATTTTTTTATTTTGAAACAGAGTCTCATTAAGTTGCTGAGGGCCTCACTAAGTTGCTAGGGCTGGCCTCAAACCTGTGTTTCTCCTGTCTCAGCCTCCCAAATACTGGAATTACAACTGTGTACCATGATTCCCACTTAAGAAAATAGACTTTTTTACTTTATCTCCAAAAGCACAATGCCAGCACCTGCTCTGTCCCTGGCGTAAGCCTCATGACAAATGGAATCACAAGGCAGGTGTGTGTGCCAGAGGAGTGAGTGGGCATGTGCAGAAGAACAACAGGGAAATCTTGCTCTAGAGTAGCCTGCTCTTAAGATAATTAATCCAGTCCTTCAAATCTGGATTAATCCGGTTTCTTACCACTAATGCACTTCCTCAAGACTGGATTTATCCAGTCTCTTACTAGTGAATTACACCTCAGTCCCTTGAAAAGTAAACCAGTGTGGAACTTTATTATCCATTTATCCCTTAAAGGACTAACTAGCTATCAATAACAACATCTTTAAATGAGGAATTAAACTTCAACCTGAGTTTTGGTGAGGACCATCAAATTCCAAACCATGCAAGTATTCAAGCCTGCTTTCTTTAAATAGTTCCTTGCTACTTTTCTGAAACTTCTGAAAATATCCAATCTGGGTGTTCCACACTGAGCACTAGAAATACCTTACTGGTGCATGCCTATAATCCCAGTGCTTGGGAGGCAGACAAGAAAATTGCAGCTTCAAAGTCAGCCTCAGAAACTTAGCAAGACCCTCAGCAACTTAAGGGCATCCTGTTTCAAAATAAAAAGTAAAATAAGGCTGGGTGTGGGGAGGTTATAGCTCATAGGTAGAATGCCCTTGAGTTCAATCCCCAGTACCAAAAAAAGGAAAAACAAATGGCCTTCCTTAGTCCTTTTCTTTTTCAGCTGCTTAGGAGATGAAACATTTCTCCAATGCCACATATCTGCTTAGCGCTACAATCAGAACCAAAACCTAATTACATATTCTTTGTTCTCTCAGCAAGCAATGCTATAATACATAACTCTGAGCTCTCAGGTATGTGTCCCAGTTCCTCAGGGAGTCTACAAATGGAGGCATTTCTTAAACTTTTCACAGAATAACATGCAAAACAGTGGCAGAAAAAAATGAAAGCGCATCTCTGCTAAGAGCTTCACTCCACCACCTTGTAGGGTTAAACACTAATGTATTTTCCAGTTCTTTCATACTGCACACTGGTGATTTTCTGGCTATAAGTTATAACAAAGTTTATCATTCAAATGGCCCCCCAAAGTGCAAGTTGTCTTAGAGGAATAAATGGTGTCTAATATGTCTGTTTTTTTCCCCCTGGTAAAGGAGAGAAAAAAGAAAACTGAATAATATGAAAAAGAAACAGGAGGAAAAATTAAAAACACAAGTAGCAGTGGTTTCAGCCCCAGTGGAAAACATACATTTATTGGGAAGAACTCTCAGCAGGAACAGTGGAAATCTTACATTTTCTAGTTCAATTACAACATCAGGATCTTAGATATTGGTAAGAGGCTTGTTTCCAGGAACTCTGATGCTGAATCAATACGGTCCTAAGTGATACATTAAAAGTACTGCAGAAAATGTCCTACTGTTATTAATAAATTGTTCCATAGCCTTCAATATATTTTTCTTTACACATTTAGTCATTGTTTAAATTACTGTTTTACTGAAATGAAATCATGCATGTTGGGGATTTAGGAAAAATAATGCTGCAATTTGTAAGCCAGCTAGTCTGGCTGTTCTGTCCACAGACTTCTATAAAGGTATTAGTTGAAGCATCAACTTATACACAGTGGATTTTCCTGGAAAATTCTCAGATCAGCAATTTGTTATTAAAATGCAATATCTAACCCTGTGAATTCAGATTGGAGAATACCGGCCAGATATTGGTCAGATGTATTTATTTATTGCTTCTAATGAGATTGCACCATGCCTGGCAACACTTTCCTGTGTTGAATACTGTTTGGCCTTTGGCAAAGGAAAGAATCTGTGGTGCTTTATATCTAACACATTAGAAAGGGTCGCTCAGCCCTGCCCACACTCCTAATTCTGTCAAGAGCATAGCCATATCTTTACTATGAAATGAGGCTCCTCACTCCATCATTACAAATGAAGCTTGGAATCAAGTGCCTGTGAGAGAAGAAACAGATTGACTTGAAGTTTTCATGGTATTTTTGAGGTAACATTGAGAAATAATCTCATGTGTCCTGGACTTTGGACAGATGTATGTAAGGTACTTTGCCATGACCTCAGATACACATAGTGGAAGGTACTGAATAAAATTCTACTTTGTGAACTAAAGAAGAAAATGGATCTCTGTTGGGTAAAGATCTGTACTTGAAAAGTACTGTTTAATGGAAAGATGCCACTAAAGCAGTTACTTAAGTGACAATACCGTAGAAAATCTGCACACATTAGACATCTAGTTAGGACTTCTATTGTAATATGATCTGGGGGGAGGGGGATCCAGAATGGACCAGTCAGTCATTAGTCTCTTTTCTATTAGCTTTTTGCAAATGGATACTAGTAATAGTACCTTGCCAAACAATTTTGACCTTACGAAGAAAGGCTAACAAGTTGTATACATAGATATAAAATAAATAGTTAATCCAATGGGTAGTTTGGTTGGTTCAAAGTCAAGAATGATAAAATATTTTGTACAGAATCTAGAAAGAAAGGTAAAATACATTTTACCCTACTTAGAAAAGTTTAGTTAGAACTGGTCTTGATTGAGAGAAATGCACAAATATAATTGAATCCCTTTTCCACCAACAAAATCGATTCTATTGAATTTATCTAAACTCCATAGTAGAACTTCACAGAAGTCAACTGCTCTCACCCCACC
Source organism: Graphiurus murinus (assembly GCA_004027655.1). NCBI lineage: Eukaryota > Metazoa > Chordata > Mammalia > Rodentia > Gliridae > Graphiurus > Graphiurus murinus. Next base: position 187,127 of record PVLC010000184.1, on the reverse strand, counting down.
ATTTCATAGATAAATAAACTGAGGTCCAGACTTACCAATGTTTATAAATCAGCCTATTTAGGGATAGAGAAGCTTTTAATCTCACCATGTATTCATTCACACTTCCAATTCTACCCATCTATAATGAATATCTGTTTCTACCAAAGTGTGATAATTAACAAAAGGTAAATAAGTGAGCTGGGCATGGTGGTGCATGCTTGTAATCCCAGTATTTGGGAGGCTGAGACAAAAGGATCTGGGTTCAAGGCCAGTCTCAGCTACCTACTGATGCCTTCTGCAACTTAGGGAGATCCTGTTTCAAAACAAAGAATGAAAAATAGGGCTGGGGTATAGCTCAGAGGTAGAATGTCCCTGAGTTCAATCCCCAGTACTAAAAAAAAAATTAAATAAATCAATTCTGAATTTATATTTGGGACCATATAACTTAATCTTTATCTTGTATTTCATTTATCCATTGTCACCCCAGAAGCCAATATTTAGAAACAGGAGACTTTGGCCATGGATTATTTTGGGGGTCAAATCTATCAGAGAAATAAGTGACATCCTTTAATGTCATTCACAGAGGATGAAAAGCAAGAGAGAATGAATGGGCTATATCAAGAATCCCATGTGCAAGGAACAATGCCACCTTGCCCGTCTGCCACAGGCCAGTGCTCAGCCAAGGAAATTCTCCATCTTTAGGAAGGCATTATTATCTCCATTTTACAGAGTATAAACTGAGGCACAGAGCAGCAAGAAGACTTGCCTCTGGGTAGACATTACTCAGGCAAGGTCAGGAGAACAGGTTACTCTGACAGACTGTAGCTTAATGCAGACTGTGCAGAAATGAGCCTAGAAAAAGAAGTTTACTACCAAGGGTGATGTGATCCTCAAGGGTCTGATTTTTTTGTCTTAAGTACAAGAAGAGGAAAGAGTTTTCTGACTTCTGAGAGGAGACATGAATTCTCATTGTGCTGGAGATAATCTGATAGAAGTGTGGTTGGAGGGTAAGATCCTTTGAAGACCGTGTTAGGAGCAAAGGAGCTATTTGCCGTTGGGTGCCTGGCAATTTAAGATTATGAGAGTCTAGAACTGAGACTTTTAATAATGCGAGCAAATGTCAATTTTGTTACTTCCCTTTAACCTTATTTACAGTGAATTATTTCCTATTCCAATTCAATTCCTCAAGCGTTATTTCACACCTTCCATGTTCCTGGACTATTCAATACACTGAAGATTCAAAGATGCAAAGATGTCAGGGAAAGTTAAGCAGTCCGGACTCTCAAAATATGTGGCAGGGTTCCTACAAGCTATTATGTTTAAAATTCTAAAGCTGAAAAAAAAGATAAAACATGAATGCATGACAGAATTCTATATAACTGTTAGAAAAAATAGGAATGATTCCAACTAGGAATGCAAATAACATGTCCTTAAAAGTAACCTGAAGAATTGGCGATGGCAAATGAGGCCTTTCATGAGAAAAGATGCTATAGTAGAATAAAGCGTCTTATTGAAGGGCAGGGACAGTGAGTCCCTCTGCTCCGGAAAAAGGTTTCAAGACATCAACTTCCAGTGTTTCTGGGAGACTTCAGGCCTCTCACTGCTCCTGTGATTTCAGATTGACACGTTGCCCTCTTCGAAACCTAAGACTCTTGTGCATTTATAAATTACCTTGCAGTATGAGATAAAGCTACCCCTTTCAGGATGACAGGCTGAGTTTGCAAATCTCTTTTTCTTCTTGCTTAATCCCTGGATTTTTACCTATACTCTGAATGCAAGTAATGCACATTAGTCAATTAATAGGCTGTTAAATGACGATAGTTCCGGGCAATTTAATTACTGTTGGTAAAATAAGAAATGAATGATTGCATGTCAGTAACCAATTCCAGTTCCTTTCCTTGGAACAGATTAACTTTGAATCATGATAGTTTCTCTGGGAAAAAAATAGATTGTTTCTGTGAACATATTATTTGCTGTTTCATGTAATTCAGAAATTTAAGTTTGTGTGTGTGTGTGTGTGTGTGTGTGTGTGTGTGTGTGTGTGTTGTTTCTCATCTAGATGAGCTGTGAGAAAACTATAACAAAAATATTTACTTTCAAGTAAAATAACAGCATTTATTTTCAGGTAAGTTAAAATCATTCATGGAAAAGCAGAGAGTTCCTTGGCTTGCTGTCTGTTTGTAACCCCACCACCACCCCTCTGTTGCCAATTCCAGACCATTTGCATTGTATCATTGAGTAAACTCAAGAGAAATATAAAGAAGCAGTAGTCTTCATTTTAGCAATTGTTTCTTTCATTTTGTACCCATTCTATTTAGAATAAGGTCAAAAACTCTTCACCTGGTTTCTTTAGAGATTCTGGCTCAGAGAATTTTGTGTGCTGAATTTGTCCTGATCAGATTCTATGTCTGATGAGAGCAGTGATTTATCTCTTTGGTCCATTGTTTATTTGAGGGAATAGAATACTATTTGGGTCAAAACAGGTGCTTACTATATATTTGTTGAATATATTAATGAGCAGAAGAAAAGATGGTTAGAGACAAGGCATCAATAGTTACCGATGACTTTTAAAATGAGTTCTGCTTATTGAATAGGGAATAGTGAATTGTCTAAAAATACAGGGGAAAAATGGAAAATCCTATACTCTAGTAATGAAGTAGTGGGTTGGATTGCATTGCACAGCTTATATATAAAATATAGATTATATCTAAAAAAGTGTGAGACGTGAAAAAGCTGAATTAGAAAAAATAAAGTAGTCAATCTTCTGTTCCTAACCATCCAAAGATTAGAAAACCCATTGCTTGAATCTAAGGTGATTTTAGCAACAAGCAAGTGTGTTAGTACCTAATCTGTAGATATTTTGTTTAAATTTTTTTAAGACTCTTGAAATATGGACTTCTTCAGCAATTCCCCATTACTAAATATTTGTTGAAAAGCAAATAGTTGTAGTTACATTTAGAAAGGATTGTAAGGTTTATAGATTACTGGGACAAAATCATCTAGCATCCATTTTCTTTTTTTCAATTTTCAATGACAAATTTATCTGCATTTTAATTGTTTATCTTTTTTATGCTTTTGTTGGAACACTGTAATTATACATCATAATGAGGATCAAAGTGGTACAGTCATACCACTTAGCACAGGGTGTATTTCCCTTCGGATCCTAACCCTTTCCACACACATTAGTGAGACTGGTAGTGATACCTTCATGTAATTTTCAATGAGTGGATCATCTTGCCTTACAATTAATTGCACTGACACACAGAGGGAGAATTTCCAGGTAAAGTGTCAATAAATTCACATACATTTCCATCCATTTTAACATCCATATGCAATCTACTCTTGGGATGCTATCCAGGCAGACACAATTGATCCTTCCTGTCTGGGATGGGCCATTGCAAGGATTGTCTAATTGGTCTCTGCTCCCAGCTTCATCCTCAACCAATAAAATCTCCCTGACTTGAAGAAAGATTTTTCTAAAATGTAGAAGTGACCCTTGTGTTCATTCATTGCCTCAAGTCTTTCCAGGTATTCTCACAGTTTACAAATTGAATTCCTAGCAGAAGAATTCTGCACAGCGCCTCTCTCCAATTTCATGCCCTGCCACCAAGTTGTCTTTCCATGCCTCACCATTCACATCTACGTGTATCTCTCTAGTTAGTCCATGTCTCAGATACCCCTTCTCATTTTCTCTCCATGTAACCCTTTCTTTGATTGTTAAAAAGTACAGATACTAAAGGCAGATGCCTGTGTTCAATACCCAGCTCAGCTGCATAGTAACTGAGTAACTGCATTACCTAAACTTGATTTTCTGTGCTTTAGTTATTATAAGGATTATACTGGTGCCTTTCTTATTAAATGAGTTGACACATGTAAAACTCTTAGGTTTCTCTCTGGTTCATAGTAGAAGTTTAATAAATGACAGCTACTGATATTCCTCCTTCACACCATATCCATAGCATCATCTCCCCATTGAAATCTTCTCTGGTCTTCTTACCTACCTTAACCCCACCTCTACTTGGTTTGATAACTCTGAACTCGAAGCCACCTAGCTGCAGCTGCACAAATCATCCTGCATTGAAGTCACATATTTATAGACTTGTTTCCTCAAATACTGTGTGATCCTGTTCCCAAGTCAGTTGTGTTCATGTTGGTATTCTGAGACTCTAGCCTAACAGCCAATAGGTACAACATAGAAGAAGCTCAATAAATACTTTGGAATGAATGAATGAATGAAACACAGCAAAAGGAATTGGAAGCACCAAAAGGCGAGCCTTTGTGGGTAATTTCCTCACTTTTCCAGGGGACAGACAGGGCTGCTTTTCTTATACAGCTGGCAATAACATAGCGTAAGCCCCACATTGGCCCCCATCACTGAACCTGGTGCCACACACATCTTGTTTCATGGTGCTAGGGTGTTAACCTTACTTTCTGGATTGGTTTGCATCCTGCTTCACCCCAGAGTTGTCTTTCCTTAGGCAAGCTACCTGCTCTCCCTCACATAAAGTGAATTTAATACTAAACGTGACACCCCACAGCACTCTCATAAGGATAAATCATAAAGCCTTTAGAACCATGCCTACTACTCAGAAAATATTGGTTCTTTACTGTAACATCCCTATTTGAGAGAGAAGGAAACCAAGACTCAGAAAGGACAAGTCACCGATCTGAGGACATAGAACTTCAGATCTGGGACATGAAGCCACTTTTTCTAATATTCATCACTGCCCCACAGTAAGATTAAAGTCCTGTTCCTGCTCAGTGAGGCACAGCTATAAGCACAAGCAAAATCTTTCATGTCTTATGAGGGGTGTAGCTCACTCGAATGCTGTTGCTGTTTATCTGAAATTCAAGTCTAACTGGGTATCCTACATCTCCGTTTGCTAAATCTCACCAACCTAGAAGCTATGCATTTACATATATGCACACATGCGTGTGTGTGTGTGTGTGTGTGTGTGTGTGTGTGTGTGTGTGAAGTCAATTGGGCCATAAAAGATATATCTATTATCACCTTATTGCTAGCATTCTGGAGCATGGCTTAAATTATTGAGAAGATTATGAAAGCAGCTATCCTGGATCTTTAATCTGTTTTGTAGAGCAAAGAAGTATCTGTCTTTGATGCCAAAGAGCTATCTGATAAAGACACCCACTGAAGCAGACCTTTTGAGGATGGGTTAAAAAATCCATCAAATTAGAGAAGAGGGGACTGATTTCTTGGCTGTCACTGGTGAACAGCCTCAGCTCTTCCTGCATCAGGGATTTCCAGTGGCTGAGTCTTGCCTTCTCTTTATAAGCTTTTTCTTGATCTGTACCTCTCCATACCCCTCTGATTTAAAGCTTTGACATGAATGCTTGCAAAATTGAAAAAAATGTGATAACTTATAGAGTTGCCCATTGAAAGATTTATTTTCCTGATGTCTAGATCTGGGTTCAAGTCAAAGTAGTATTATGCCACTCCTGAAGAGATTGTTCCCCTCAATCACAGGAGCATTCTGACACAAGAATCTCTTTGTATTTCTTCAAGGGAATTCAGAATTATCCTGTACACTATGTGAAGCATTCACACTGTCATTCCTACAGAAGCTCACCAAGAGCTTTGACTATCATGGGACAATATCCCTGCATGCCACAGCTGGATTGCAGACATCCAGACACATGTGGACTTTGGATGATGCTATTCCATATGCGGGCCAGAGAACAGCATCAAGACTTGACACATGGTTGTAGGTTATTAAATGTGATGATTTTTCAGTGTTCTCCCTAATGCACTATACTTTGTTTCTACGGACTTTGATTCTTCCTCTGATCCTTGGACATTTGCATTTTTATTGCTACTCTACTTCTGGTTATTCTCCATAGGTTGGTGTCCTCAGGAATCCTAGTTCCTATTTTAGGGCCTGCGATAGTTTAGATAAGTGTCCCCCAGAGTGTTAAAGGCTTGGTCTCCAGCTTATGGTGCTAGTGGGAGGTGATGGAACCTTTAAGAGATGGGCCTAGTGGGACTTCTTCCAGGCACTGGGTACATATCCTGGAAAGGCCATATTGGGACGCAAGCCCCTTACTCTTCCACTCTCACCCCATGTCCTGGCTATGAAGTGAGCAGCTTGGTCCATCACGTGTTTCCATGATATGCTGGCTCACCATACTTTAAAGCACAAGGACAACCGATCATGGACTGGAACCTCTGAAAGCATGAGTCAAAAGAAACATTTTCTCTTTATAAGATAGTTGTCTTGGGTATTTGTTACAGTCACGGAAGACTGACTAACACAAGACCACTAACATTTACTCTACAGGGTTCCTTCGGTCCTTTAGCCACCTGACCCACATTCATAGGGCCAGGAAAGACTCTACTTCCATAAGAATGAAGAAGAAAAACTCTCACAGAGAAGGAAAGACCATGAGAGCCAATCTAAGAATGGGCTCTATTACCATTAAGGAAGAAAGATTGATCACCAGGGCTTCCTCTTTCTCTTGCTGATCTGTTGTGTATTTTAACTTGTAAGAGATGCCTACTTGTAAGAGATGCCTGGTATTCACAAATATTTTAAGGTGTAGTAAGGGAAAAATAACATTAGCATTATTAAACTATTTCTGGTTTATCTAGTTAAATATTCTGGACAATCATTTGGTTCCATTTGATTTGCTTCAATATTTTGTTTTGAAAGAAATCACACTCAGCATCTGAAGCATGTGAGCAAAGATGATCTAAATTAATGAATAAAGTTAGGAAAGATGTTTCTGTTATTGCATCCTCTCTGGCATTCCAAACCTTCTGGCTGGTTTCCCATGCCTTTACAAATTGCCTCCACACATTAAAGCTTTTAAGACCTGCCTTCCTGCGGTATTTCCTATTCAAAGTTTTAGAAAAAAAATGATTTATCATTTGGTTGTCTTGTGTGAAGAATTCCTAAAATAAATTCCTAGAACTTTATCTAGGAACCTTAAAATTGACTCAGCACTCAAATCCCCTGAGTTTCTCCACATTCCATTTATGAGGAAGCTTTCTTTCCCTCAAATTCCATTAGCCAAACCTGGATGGCTTCTGTGACAGTATCAAGGTACTTAGAATAGAACAGGTGGCAATTTAGTTGACAGCTGCTGCCCCAATCACAGGCCACAATTCATAGATTAACAATACAGTGGATTCAACAGCAGAGACAATGTAAAACTGCCTTTCTGTAGCAAGGTAAGGACTTCATCTCTGTTGTGCGCATTTTGCTGCTGGCTTCAGGATGGAGGAAAAGGATGGTGTGAGAAGAAGAAAGGTTCTAATATTGTTGCACAGAGGGTGGCCGAGGTTCACCATATTGTATTGATATTTCAATATAGCAAGGAGAGAGGATTGTGAATGTTCTCAGTACAAACAAATGATAAATGTATGAAGTCATGGATTATGCCAAAATCCTGATTTGATTCTTACACAATGTATGCATGCATCAAATTATCACAAAGCACCTCATGAATATGTACCATTATTGGGTGGCAATTAAAAACAATAAAAGCAGAAAGCTTAAAAACAAAAGCAGAATATATTAGCCTGGAAAATTCGAGAACAATGTGCCTGATAAATCCTTTTCTATGCCGGAATATGGAGTTTCTGACCTCTTTCCATTAAGCAAATCCTGACTATGTCACTCACCTGTTGAAAGATCTTTGTCCAGTAATTGTTTTTTATAGAAGAAAGTTTAAACTTTTTCAGGACTCGTAAGGCACTCCAAAGTCTGCCAGAGGCTACCTCTACAGATGTGTCTGTTTTAGCCTCTCAGTTATTTCACACTTTACTATATACTGTTTTTCACAATCTCACAAAATTTACTATTTCTCAGTTAAGCTTTAGTTGGTGTCTCATTTTTAGATTTGAAGATGTTATTTCATTTAAGAATCTATACCTATCTATCTATCTATCTATCTATCTATCTATCTATCTATCTACCATCTATAGATAAATAGATATTTCTAGTCATGCACTACATAATGCCATTTTAGTCAATGAAAAAAATCACATATAAGTCAGTTGTCTCATAAGACTAGATCACCTGGTGATGTTGCAGCCAGCCATCATAGCTTGTGTAAGAATACACTATGATGTTTACACAACCGCAAAACTGCAAAAGGATCCTTACATAGAAGCTTTCATGTTCTGTCACTGCCAAATGTTGACATGTGACCATAACAGTCTGTTTTCCTATCTGTCGCCCCTCTAGTACTTTTATGTGCAAGGAGTGGGTGCCACTCATGCTCATAATTAGGCCAGGGACATGCCCCTCCCCAGTCGTTCACCTGGAGGCAGCCAGTCAGAAATTTGTTTCCTAGAACATCAATTCTGAACCACAATGCTTCATAAGACAAATTTTAGCCTTCAAGATGGTTTCTGAGAATATTTACTTGTATATATCATACTGTATTTTTTTCTACTGTTTTTCCTCTCTATCCTCTAGAAACTCTTAATAATGCTCACCTAGTTTCATCAACTCGGCCATCTTGGCAGTTTATTTTAAAAGATTGAAAGCTGTGCTTTTTGAAATTTGAATCTAAATTTTCCTAAATAAGCAAAGTCCATTCCCTCTACATACCAAGTGGTGCGTGCATGTATTTATGTTTCACTTTGAATCTCACTATGATGTATAATAACCATGTACCAATACTGTATAAAAGTATAAAAAAGTTCCTTCTCTATAACAATAACAAATAGAAATAACTCGATTACCAAAAAGTATAAGATTCTTATGAAGAAAATTACAAAACTTCCTTGGAGGGCAGAAAAATAACCTAGATATATTTTTTTGAAAGTTAAAAAAATAACATTTCAAAGGAGGGGGGGAATCTAAAGGAGGGCTCTCTAATAATGTCAGGAATTAAACATTTTTCACCAAATCTGAAGACTCTTCGTATACACATTCAAGTTGCCCTGGATTTACAAAATTGTCTTCTTACAATTTTCTCTCATCAACTGAATCAAAAATTGAGTAAAGTTTTGCTTACTGAATACACGACAGGAGAGAGAATATAACAAGAAATCATCACACGCCTTTGTGAACATTGTTAGAATCTTGAATGGAGTCAGGTTCTAAAACAACAACAAAAAAGTCACTTTCGTCAACCTCTATCAAAGACATAATAATAAATAAATCCAGGAGATGATGAAGGAAGGGATCTCGTGTATGTATGCCTAATAACAAGAATGATTTACAAAAGACTCCACCAGAACCAAGACCTTGTTCAGAGGCCGGAACCTTACACAAAAAGTATTTCTGTAAGGACATCTGCCCAACAACTGTCTGTTTAATCTTGGACTGACTTCACCCTTGTCATTGATCCTTAGCCAAGGATTATTATTTCAACATATCTTATATAATCCTCTTCATTTTGCCTTTAAAAACGTCCCCTGCCTGGACCTCTTTGAATGTGCTCACGATTTACTATGGCATGTGTACTCCCACTGTGATGCTCTGCTAATCCAAACAAATGTCATCTTCAGAGAATCTCTCCCTGCTATTTGGGTTGGTGCCTTCAACACTATGCGTAGGAGATGTATAATGTGACTGATACCTTCAAAAATACTTGAAGCCATCAGGGGAAAAGTACATAAACATGTGGTCAACATGGCAGGAAAATGTAGAGAACGCAGAGGGGGGAAAAAGGACAAGATGTCAAGGAGCCTCTGAGGAGGAGAAGAGACCACTGTAAAGAGTAAGTGGACTCAGCTGGGCGTGGTGGCGCACGCTTGTAATCCCAGCATTCGAGAGGCTGAGACCAGAGGATCCGGGTTCGCGGCCAGCCTCAGCTACCTAGTGAGGTACTCCGCAACTTAGTGAGACTCGGTTTCAAAATAAAGAATAAAAAATGGGGCTGGGGGTATAGCTCGGAGGTAGAATGCCCCTGAGTTCAATCCCCAGTACCGCAAAAAAAAAAGAGTAAGTGGACTGGACTGTGGGAACACAGCTCCATGGGTAAGAAGGAATCTGCAGTCACTGACCAGTGTATAAGCATTTGGAGAAAAAAGTGCCAGGTCTATCTCTTTAAAAAAAAGGCAGCCAAGTTCCAGGTGGTCAGCATTGACCCTCCATATTCAAACCTTCCCTCTTTTCCATTGTCATATTTTCTAAAATGCCAAATCACGAATAGTCCATGCATACATAAGACTGCATGGAAACAGATCACTTTTTTTTAACCTGAAAACATATGCAGGAGAAAGCAGAAAGTGCCTGCACAGGATGCTACAGTGTTAGAAGATCACATTCCAAATTCTCTAAAACTGTTTATCCCTTCCCTTTTGGCATGCCTTCCTAATGAATGTGATACTTAATGTACTTACTTTTCACCTCAGAAAAGAAGGATCGAGCTTGCAGTTAAAGGGTGGGGCATGAAATGAGACTATGGGTAATATATGAAGGTCATGAACTTGCAAGGGAGAAATAAAAGAGTACATTAGCCAGGCTTGGCATACGCCTGTAACCCCAGTACTTGAGAGGCTGAGATGGGAGGATTACAGGTTCAAGGCCAGTTTCAGCAATTTAGAAAGGCCTTCTGCAACTTAATGAGAGACCTGTTTGAAAATAAAAAATAAAATAGGGTGGGGAGTGTATCTGGGAGGTAGAATGAACCTGGGTTCCATCCTCAGTACCACACACACAAAAATAAAAATGAAAGAGTACCTCTTTCTTTTCACTAATCTTTAAGCGAAATCTGGATTCCCATCAGTTATGAAGGCAAGCATCAAGTCATAGCAGTATTAGCAATACTGTGGCTTTGCCACTGGTATAAATCACAGGGAGTCTATCCCATCTAAATTGTTGAAATTATGCTCAAATGTTGCTTGAGATCATCACTACTTTGAGTTACATTTATTATTAGAATTCTGCCATAGATACTCTTATTGAATGTATTAATGAAGGATACATGTAAGTATGTAATAATGTTTAAGTATTCTAACAATTTCAGAATAATTGATTTCCTTTGTAATCCTTATGCATTTTATTTTATGCATTTTAAGTATTGTTCTTAGTAGGGCTCCCAGGGCCTCCATGGACTGTCCAAAGATGTCCTGAAAAGATGAGGTAACAAATCCCCAGTTGGGCTCTATTATATGAAAATTATAATGATACCTTCTTCAGAGGGTGGAGGTGGTGATTAAATCTATTCAAGCGCTTTGAGTGGTGTCTGGAGACAGAGTTCCTTATAACTGTTACCCAGTTTTGTTTTGCTTTGTTTTTCAGCTTCAAGGAAAGACAGAGTCCTAATGTGCCTATTACTGCTCTTTTGAAAGACATACTTATTGACCAAAATTCTCCCTGTTCCTTAAAAAGAAAACCTACAAGGGGGATTTGGAGTGTTATCAGTCAGCCGATATGTGAAAATACATAAATGATAACCAGGAGATAGGTTCCCATGCATCTTTAAAAAGAAATCAGCTTCCTAATCAATTTGCTCAAAAGAAACCCTTTTTTATTCCCCCTACTAGTGACAAACCTGTCAGATGAAGCAAGGTAATAAAAAAAATGTATAGTGCGATCATGAAAAGCGAGCATGCAATTTCTTTTATTTACCCTATTGTTTTTATCAAATCAAGTTAAGCTCTGTCTTCTTTTTCCCACTCATCTTTTGTTGTCATAGTTGAGAAATTTAGCATTTAGCCTAAAATGTTTCGCATGATGAATTATTAAAAATCTTTAACTGCTGGACAACCTTACTGTGGTATCAGGGTGTTTTGTTTTGTTTTGTTTTGTTCTTTTAAAAAAATTACCCCTTGTTTTGCTGTGAGGGGAGACAGCTAATGAAAAATGGCCCAGAATTATTGTGAAACAATTGTCTGTAGTGTAATCAAGTCTGTTTCTGCCCTCCAACTACTCCAGGATATAATGATACATGTATCATTAAGCAGCTGCTATGGATGCCTGAGGAAACTGGTAGAAATTTGTACCTATTGTTTTTCCTTCTCCAGCTTCACTTCCCCAGCATCACCCATATTCTCTCATCTCTCTCATGCTTTTTGGATTATGGCTGCAAAAATGTTGTGAAATAAAATCATGTATCTTTATACTTACAAATTTGTGCAAATGTGTGTGTGTGTGTGCGCATACACACATATGTATTTTTTCCTTTATGAAAAGCAACGATACGATAAAACATTGCCTTCTTCTGGGAACTTTTGGTAATTATAGAATGCATAAAGTAAGCTTTTTAGGATGGTGATTTTTTAACACAGAAACCAGGGATCAAGGGAGTGTGTGACTAATGTTTCATTAGAAAAAAAAAGCTGCTGAAATAAAGCAATTATTTGTTTAATGGCTGCTAAAATTTATGTAGCAGAAAGGCTCAAGCTTGATCAGTGTGTGTATATGCACATGCACATCAGGCAAATAAATGGAGTTTAAAGCAGCATTCCTCGTACCACAGTCCTCCAACCCAGAGTCCAACAGAGTAGAGCCTATTTGTCTGAAATCATGATAATTCTAAGGTACTATAATTGTGTTTATGAGTTATCATATTTATTTTCCATTTTCCGTGATTGTCCTTAGAGTGCAAACACTGCAGAAAAAAATGTAACAAGGCAAGGTAAAGGATATAAAGCAATCTCATCTGTAGATTTATAGGAGTTCTTCCTTTCATGGGACACAAGATAAAACTTGTATATCAAAAGCTTTTCCATTGAACTATTTGAATTTCCCTGTTTTCAATGCCATGATAGGTCCAGAATTAATCAAGCATGTTCTCTATAACAAACATATGGCTAAAATATGTTTTATCTATTGTGCCATAAAATCACTCTAAGCATCTGAATATGTAAGCAACTAAAAGCTGTAATCTTAGTTTAGTGGGAAAGCAAAGGGACAGTTTGTTAATAAAAGCATTGACATGTTCCTGTTAATAGAGAGCATTCAAAATAATATTTGTGCATAAATGTGTTTGGGGACAGTTAGAATTCTCCTGGGGCAGATTTAATTTGCACATTTTATATTTGTGCTTTATATCTATAACAAATATTCACCTACTATGTGTACTTAAATGCCTTTCATTTCTATAAATGTAGGCCAAGTCCAACATGACTCGTCGTTCAGCCATATAAGTGGTGGCCCATCTAAACCATTATTTAGAACCAAGCAGACACTATGGGAAAGAAGATACTCTTTTAAATGATGTATGCCTTGTCCAGTAATTTTCAAATATCTAGATGACCAAATGGAATTTCTCCCAAAATGTAATTTAATTTTGAAGTACAATTCAACACAGAGGGTAGACAGAAGGTGTTGCTTTCAGCTACGTCCAGCCAAATACAATATATCTCTGTGTAAAATCCCATTTAGGAGAAGGTATTATAATTCATTCTTCCATTTGGCACCAGGAATCATCACAAGGAGTACTATTTCATTATTTATTTTTTTTTAAATAACAAGATTCACTAACAAGAAATGGTGTGGTCATTAACCCAATCAAATAAATATGTAGACTTCCAGGACAAATAAGTCAGAAAATTAGCTTTAATACTTTCAGAAATCAGAAATGCTAAAATGTAAGGTACGGGCTTTAAAATATCAACCTGATGACCAGAAAGCTGAGGGAGGACTGAGGTTTCAGTGGCAAGGGAGTGGGAAGCCCCTCTCTCCCACATGTACGCTGTTCATTATAGGAAGAAAAGGTTCAGTATCCAGAAGGATTCAAAGTGCATCATCCCATCATCTCCCCAGGTCTTGAGAAAGCCTCCAGCACAGGTCAGCCACCCTGTTCGTTTAGAGCTCAGAGCCACATGTGGATGCTGACTCACCAGAGCCTTGCAGTGCCACAACTTCTGGTGAAGAAGGGCCACTATGCTCCAAGAAACCAGCTCCTTCAGCTGCCATTTCTCTTGTGGAGTGAGAATGGTTTCCATTCACTTTCAAGGCAGCCCTAAATACCCCCCAAGGACATAGGAAAGAAGGGATGCTAAAGTGCCATTCAGTGATTCTTCTAATGCAGTGGGTCGTCTGCATCTACAGGTTCTGCATACATGGATTCCACCAATAGGGGATCAAAAATATTCAGAAAAAAAAAATGTACCACTGTACTGAACATGTACAGACCTTTTTTCCTTGTCATTATCCCCTAAATATTACAGTCAGTAGGATAACAACTATTGACATAGCATTCATGTTGTGTTAGATATTATAATCTAGAGCTGATTTAAAGCACATACTCATATTGCATAAGTTATATGAAAAGACAACATTTTTTTTTGTAGTACTGGGGCTTGAACCCAGGGGCATTCTACCTCTGAGCTATTTTTTATTTTATTTTACTGTTTTGTTTTTTTTTTTTTTTGAAACAGGGTCTCACTAAGTTGTGGAGGGCCTCACAAAGTAGCTGAGGCTTGCCGTGAACTTTTGCTCCTCCTGTCTCAGCCTCCCAAGTACTGGGATTACAAGCGGGGGCCAACACACCCGGCTACATCATTGCTTTTTTATAGAATGGATTTGGGCTTCCATAGATTTTGGCATCTATGGGGGAGGGGGCTGGAATCAGCTGCCTCACAGATTCTGAGGGACAAATAACTATAGTCATTTATGGTCCAGTTTCAAAGCATTTTATCTCATTATCAGAATTCATGATCACTTATTTTGAAGTCTGCTTCAGCGTCTAGGTCTCTGAGAAAACAAATGTATTATATAATTAGAGGGTTTAAAAACACTATTCCACATAGAGTAAGTCATAACTGAAAGTAGAGCTCAGGAAATACAGTAGCTATAGTTCCTGTATCTCAATACTATTTTGGAAGTAAAGTGTTATAATGAAATTGTTTTTATGTTGTCATAGTTGAGGCTTCAGGAAAATTATACACTTTAGCTCGACTTTGAGCCAAAGGCATGATTTGAGCTTCCGGATTCATGCTACAAGTAAATAGACATTTAAGAAAACCATATTCCAAATTTGTAGCAAACTTTATTTGCCTGAAAAATAAAGGGGTATATTAATAGGTTTAAGCCTTTATTGATGCAGGCAAGCTTTTATAAATGGGAATCAAATTCCTCAATTATTTTTTAAATGTAAGGAAAGAACAATTCCTCAATATCCTCCCTGATTATGGTTTTTTTTTTTTTTTTTTTTTTTTTTTTTTTTGCTATTATGACCAATTCATGGAAAAGAACACAAAGTCTAGAATAGAATTTAGCCATGACACTCATCAAATGTACATTTTAGTATTATAACTGAATTCGAGCATTTACTAAGACAATTGATTTCAAAAAATACATACCTAAGTGTACTCTTTGAAATGTGCACATATATTTTCCTAAAATTATTGAATAGCAAAAGCGGAATATATGCCAAGAACCAAACCTGATCCAACCTTCCCTCCTATTCCACCAAAAGCAAGGTTTCAAACTATACAAGGGAAATAATTATGGGCAGGTTTTAATAGCCTTCCACTCTTCCTGAAGCCTACTGAAAGACAATGGAATGCTGTGTCAGATTCGCTGGAATGCCATTCAGATGTTAGTAGAAAGATCTTAATGCTAAGATATATCAACATTCAATTTTTTGCGGTTTGTGGGAAAGGAAAAACAAACACCAAATAAGTCCTGGTATTTGGACTACAACAGGAGAGGGCATTTAGAAAATTCTCCCAAGGAGGCAATTTGGCAAAGACCAAAGAGCAAAGACTCTAGCTAGCCTGGGAACCCGGATATACTTATAGCAAAAAGTAGCATCAGAAAAGCTTTTCTCTCATCGTAGAATTCATTGCACGTGGTCCCAAATGGAAAGCTATATTTGTAGACAAATGGTACATTTCAGAGAAATTACATCTACTATAGCTATGCAAGAGTTTCAATCTAACTCACCTAAGAAATCATGAATTTTAGTACTTTTTCACACAATCAATAAAAATTGTAGGAAGTGGAACTTGGGACTGCATATTAATCTTGCATCCAGCTCCTTGCTAGCTTTCAACAGCAACTATTCATCTTGTTGAGCTTATAGAAGTGATTTGTTTCATCTGTACACACCATGCACAGCTAAATATAAAATCAACTTCTATTTAACAAAGTGGACTAACAGCATGGAACCTTTCTGGATAGCCTGCAACCTTGGTGTAACATTGCAAATGCCTGAAACATGTCAGAACTGGAGCCAAGCCATTAGAATGTTGCTTAATAATGAAGTCTTATTGATAGGTTGACTAATAGGAATTTTCCATCTTAAGTTGCTGACAGACCTGGCTCTGGTTTCTTTTCCAAGGGCTTCAACAAATATTTTACCGTGTCTCAAAGTTCTTCAGTGACTAAATCTACTTATTGGAAATCAAGCTAAAATTATCCATTAAGCTAATGACTCATTTGCATGCAGCTAAATGAAGAGTGTAAACAGACTTCACCTTTTACAGAAAAGCTGCCCTGGCACCTGTTTTATAGGTCTTCATCTAGCTTGCTGTTACTGCATGTCAAAAATGGGGACTAAACCCTTGGCAAGTATGAAATGGTTTGGAATGAGGGACACTTCCATCAAATGGCTAATTGAACTTGATCTGCATATTGTTTATTACTTTCAAACCTGAAGAGAGAATGAAAAGAAAGACTAGATCACAATAATTGTCATCCACTTCCCCCCGCCCCAAATATCCATCTGGTCTTTCTAAACCTTCCAAGTCTCACATTATCTAAGTTAGAGCACAGCCCCTCACTACCACATGTATGCACCCTTATGTGGGCATGTGTGTGACATGTGAGTACCCACAGACACACACAAGCCACCCATCCAACCTTGAATCTTGGCCATTTTTCTTGCTGGTGCTCTGGAACCAGTGGTAACTTCCAGAAATCCTCTAAATGATATGGATAGCTGTGCCAGGCTGGATTGATTTCAGAAAAATAGTTTTAAGTGAGAAAATATTAGTAACAGCTATCTACTGCTTGGTAACAAGCCACACTGAAACTTAGTGGTTTACAAACAACAATTCATTTCTCCCACCATTCTGTGGACTTCCTGGGCAGTTCCTCTGCTGGTCCTGCCACCTCACTTATGTGGCTACATATAGGAACTTGAAGATGAGCTGGGTTGGGAGCTCCAGGATGCTTTCCTCACAAGCTTGGTGATTGGCACCAGCTTTTGGCTGTGACATTTGGGGTTCCATCTACATGGCTTCTCAACCTCCAACAGACTGGACATGGTAGACGGGCTCAGATTAGCACTCTAAGAGATTAAAAAGGTGAAAGCTCTTAGTTTTTTCTCTAAAAGTCTTAATCTGCTTTCTGTTACTATAACAAAACACCTGAGACTGAATTTATAAAGAAAAGAAATTTGTTGCTGCATGATAGCATGGCGGAGGGCATTCTGCTGTAAGACAGAAAAGCTTGCCAAGGAGAGTTCACTTTTAGAGCAAAGCTACTCCCCTATTATCCCATTAAAACATTAATCTGTTAATCTAGGAATGCGTTAATCCATTCAGGAGTGAGGAGCCCTCATGACTCACCTCACCTTTTAAGTAGTATTGACATATGACTTTGGGTATTGTTTTCCAACATACAAAATTTGGGAGTGGGGATTCAAAGCACAGCAATTAGTCTAAGGTCTAGACTTGAAAATCTGTATCACAACACTTCTTTCAAAGCTTTTGCAAACCCAGCCCAGATTTAAGAGGAGGAGCAACAACCCACCACCTGATGAGATGAGCAGCAAAGCTGCATTGCATAAATGCATTCCATCCTAGAGCGGAAGGACTCTGTGGCCATGTGTTTTAATCTACAGCGATATAGAAGTGGAAGGAAGGTTTTCTCAGGTAAGATGAACTTCCTGACCATTCTCCTTTGTTCACCAACCAAGAAATAGAAAAGAAATGTCATCATGCCTTCACGTCTTTTGCTACAATGTGGTTTCCTTGTGCTTGTTGGCAAATTAAAGCTCTTCCCACTGGAAGAAGAGAAGAGCTTCAGCGTGGCCTCAAGGGAAGCTAGAATACAATTGCAGCCTTGCATGCCTGTCTCTAGGTAGAGACAGGAACACTTAGCATAGACTCTGCCACACAGACATCAAAAAATAAGTGAATAAGGAAATGATGAGCTCACCATGAGGATAACATACTGAACCTGTCTTTCCTTGGTAATTTTTGAAAGAATCATGTTTATAAGAATCAGATTTAGCAATCATATATTGAGTCACCAACATGTACTTGGTCGTGTTCTCTATATTTTTATGTGCATGATCTTGCTTTTATCCAAGAGGTCAGTCTGTCCAATTGTATGATATAATGAAAGTTAGTGGAGACATCTGAAAGGAAGAAATTAGTAGCAAGTAATTTCTCTGGTCCTGAATATACTTGAACCTTTTCAGTCTATTTATCTTAGATTCAGAGCTGTCACCAAGTCATTCTCAACGAAAAAAAATGTGGCTCAATTTACAGGGCTAATTTTTAATACATTTTATTATGTTTCCTTTTTATAACATCTGAATATATGATGTATGCTATATTACATTAGCATTTGATGAAATATTTCTTTTTTCTTGACTTCTCATTTTTAAGTAAACATTTTTTGTTTATTAAGAATATTATATCATTTAAAATGCTTTGATCCTTGAAGGCTGTTTTTTCAATTTTGAAACTTAAGTATTCCACATTAAGAATTTAGGAGAATTGCTACTCTCAACTCAGGACAATCACATTAAAAGCAAATTTTTATGTATACACTAAAAAGATATAACATCAAGTATTATAGTTGGTAAAGAGAGAACGGGATACAGAGATAAACCTTTCTTGAAAGAAGTACAGGATTGAAGACCAATAATATGCTGTGCATGTTGGCACATGGCTGTATCCTAGTATTCGAGAGCAAGAGACACAGAGATTCACAAGTTCAAAGTCAACCTTAGTAAATTAATAAGACCTTGTTTCCAAACAAAAAATAGGGCTGGAAGAATAGCTTGGAGGTAGAATTTTCCTGGGTTTAATCCCCAGCACCAAAAATAAAAGTTAATAGAAAAAGAAAACCATTAATAGAGATTGTGTGTGTGTGTGTGTGTGTGTGTGTGTGTGTGTGTGTGTGTGTGTGTGTGCTTGCTAAAGAACCTAAGACAAGAGAGAGAATTTTCTAAAAGTAGAATTTCTACTATACCAGTCACTCACTTCAGATGTGTTTTACTCAAGGAACTAGAAGATAGAAATGTCAAATATTACCATTAGGTAAAAACACTGTTATATTTTTGTCTATATATATTAAGAAAGTCATTCGTTGGTCACCTGTAAAAAACAACACTGTCCATAGATATTGATGATGACAATTTACATGTGCTCAATCCACTTCTAAGATGCTGAGAATTACATTGAGATTTCTCTGATATTAGTGACTCATATTTCTTAAAAAACTTGTCTTAAGAACTGAAAAATAAAAATAACCTGAACTGATCAAAGTCAATACCTTAAATAATCCCTAAGAGTGATCTAATGATCACCATGGCTTTCAAAATTCTCTCCAGGAAATTGACTCTTCTAAAAGAACTGACTCTTTCATGCTCTTTCATTGCAGGTTCCTAGTAGTTTTCTAGAGACAGCCATACAGATGCAAGTTGTCTAAATATGCATTGAGAGACAGTGAGGTACAGGGTGCAATAATATGTAGATCTCAAAAGAGCAGCTAGGGTTGCTTTAAAACCTCCATGTTCAGTGGGGAAAGAAAGAGCCAGACATGTCTACAGCTGATAACAAGAAGATGAAGATTTGAGGGGAGGCATTCTACCAATAAAACAATTTTATTTCTTTATTATTTTCAATTTAATGTAACATTGATTTCTCTTCTCATTTTTGAGGTTTTATTATCCAATGGCTATTCATTCTATTCTAAATGGTGTAATTACTAAAGATAAGTGCAGTTTAAAGAAGATGTATATGCCGTATCTGTTCAGATTGTGTCTTATCTAATACTGCTTAAAGGAGAATTTCATGAAACTTTAGAGTAGGGAGAAAGAAAACATAATCACCTTTATTAAATATAAAATAAACTAGCATAGCAACAACTTCATTAAATACCATGGGTGCTGGCTAAAGAAATGGTATTCGAGTCCCCATGTAGAAAACATGGAGAGAATGTGAATACCGCTTCTGGGTCTCATTCTCACCTTTCTGGATTTGACAGGCCTGCAATGGAGGCAGGAATTCACAGTTCTAACAAACCCCAAAGTGATGCTAATGCTAATGGCCCCGGGATCAATCTTTGAGAACCACTGGACTAGATTCCTTATGATTCAAAGTTTTTCACTGACCTTCCATTAGAATCATGTAGAGGCTAGGCACGGTGGCACATGCCTATAATCCCAGTACTTGTGGGGCTGAGACAAAAGGGTACCAAGTTTAAAAACAGCCTCAACAACCTACAGAGACTCTCAACAATCTAGCAAGACTCTGTTTCAAAGCAAAAAATAATAAAAAATGGCTGGAGGTATAGCTCAGAGGTAGAATATCTCTGGGTTCAAACCCCAGTAACCCCCACACACAAAGATACACACACACACACACACACACACACACACACACACACACATTCACCTAGAGAACTCTCAAAATATAACATCTAAGTCAATTAGTCTGTCTGACTGCTATTGAGTTCAGAAATTAGTATTTTTACATCATGTCCCTGGATGACTCAAATATGCAGCTAGGGATGAGATGACTGGTATAAGTGAAGGCTGCTTTCTTTCACCATCATCATAATCATCATCATAATCATCATCATCATTATTGGTACTAAGGATTGAACCCAGGGGCATTCTACCTCTGAGCTACGCCCCCAGTCCTATTTTTTATTCTTTATTTTGAAACAGGGTCTCACTAAGTTGCAGAGGGCCTCACTAAGTAACTGAGGCTGGCCTCAAATCTGGATCCTCTGGTCTCAGCCTCCCGAGTACTGGGATTACAAGTGTGAGTGACCACGCCTGGCCTGCTGTAGCACGCTTGCTGCCTCAGTTTCCCTATCCTGCAGTCCGCACTGGAAGCTTAAACACAAAAGACAGACAGACGCACAAACAGACAGACACAGACACAACCTCGTGAGGGGAATAATGTTCAACTTTATTAGGCGAAGATAGGGTTTTTATATGTTTAGAAAAACAA
Source organism: Graphiurus murinus (assembly GCA_004027655.1). Classification (NCBI taxonomy): domain Eukaryota; kingdom Metazoa; phylum Chordata; class Mammalia; order Rodentia; family Gliridae; genus Graphiurus; species Graphiurus murinus. The sequence goes on along the minus strand of PVLC010000184.1, from coordinate 166,078 downwards.
ATATGACCCCAAATACGTGGGAAACAGTCATTATCTCAAAAATTCCCCAAGACCAGGTGGAGACAATCAGGCTCTGAAGAAACCTCTGTTATTTTCTTGGAGTTATTTATGCTTTATCTAACTAGCCCTTACAGGGAAAAGCAGGCAACACAGACTACAAACTTTTACACTAGTTTTCTCAGGAGTAACAAACTTTATCACCTCCAAGGTTATACATGCACAACGGGCACTACAGAAACTGGCTGAGTTTCTAATGGCTCAAATGGCCTTGAGCAATCATCTCAGCTCTCTGAGTCTTTAGAATTTAGTAAAAGTTTTCTATGCTTCCCACACTGCTTTCTTTAAAAAGTTGTCCTGACCTCAGCACCCACCTTCGTGGTGTTGCTGTGCTCCACCTTAACCCCCACATATCATATAACCCCCCCCCCCCCGCCGCCCAACTCTGGGCTTCTTCTCAACAAAGTTCATCTTGTTGCTTTCCCCACTCTTATCTTCCTATCTGGCCACTTCCCCACCTTTCCTTTCCTTGATCATGCATTCTGGGGCCAGCGATGGGGACCAGCCTTAAGAAAGAAGGACTACTGAGGCTCGAAGGTCTAGCCTCAGCCCTGCTGTGAAATAGCTTGACGAATCTGGGGCAAACTGTGTATTAGATTTTCAACTTCATAAAAACATGGGGCAGATTTTACTTTTAAGTTATGGTATCATTTTTCTAAGCTCCCATTCAGCTCTACGTTTCATAGATCCAAAGTGGGAATCTAGTCAAGTAGCCAAATATTGTGCTCCTCGGGCGCTGTGGTTTGGAGGCATGTCCCTCAGAGGCCCATGTGTTGAAGAGGATTCATCCTCAGATTGGCACTACGGGGAGCCAATGGAGACTTTAAAGGTAGGACCTGGCGAGCAATACTAGGTCATTAGGTATGTGCCCCTGAAGGAGATAGTGGAACCCCCGTCCCTTCCTCCTTCTCTTTTTCTTCCTGGCCATGAGGTGCGCAGTTTTCTTCTACCTCATACAGCTCTCTCACCACAGGTTCAAAAATAGTGGAGCCAACTGATCATGGACTGAAAACTCCACAACTGTGGGCTAAAATAAACCTTTTCACTTTATAAGCTAATTGTCTCAAACAATTGTTATAGTCACAGAAAACTAACACAGCAAGGAAGTCCAGCCAGCCCAACCCCAGGACACTCTCCTCTTTCCCTTTACCTTGTGCCAGCCTAGCAGCTGGAGCCCTCCTCCCTCCTAGTTCTTCTTAAATATGACATATTTTTGTCCTAACTTAGTCTTGTAAATCTTATCTGGGCACTTTGTGCTTTTTTCCTCATTCGGGTTAGTTTGAACCACAAGCAAGATGCTCATGTGCGTGTGTACACGTGTGTATATGTGTGTATGTTCATCTCATCTAGTGATCTAACCTGTCTCCAGGCTGTTCTTTATTTTGGGCCTTTGAACATGGCATTTTTGGCTCTCTACTAAATTAGGCTTTTGTTTGTTTTAAATTATAACTTTATAATTAGATGAGTAACTTCCTTATATTTATTAGAGAAACCTGGTCTAGAAAACCTGCTGGAATTTATTAATTTGCCTTCTGAGCCACAATTTTCACATCTGGAAATTAGAGGAAATAGCACTCACAAGACTACTGTGAGTATTCATTGAGGTGATACCAGATGACTTAAATGGAAGCATCCTCTCTTTACTCTTTCTGTTCTTCCTGTTGACCAAACACATTGCTGGCCTTCACTGTGGGTGAAGGAGTTGATCACTCCAAGATCCAGATGCCATCGGGTTTGACTTTTCTGAAGCCCCTCTCTCTGGCTTGCGGGTGTCATCTTGGTCCCTGCGTGATCTTCCCTCTGTGTGTGTCTGTGTCTCTTCTCTTCTTGTAAGCACACCAGTCACATGGTTTAGGGCCGCACTCATAATCTCATTCCACCTTAATTATCTTTTTAAAGGCTCCATCTCCAAAATATATTCATCTTTGAGGCTAAGACTTCAGCACATAAATGGGAATACAATTCAGTCCACAACATCTAGGAATTTGTTAGAAATGGAAATTCTCGGGTTCTACCTCCTATCTACTTTATTAGAGGCTCTAGGGATTACACCCAGGAATCTGAGTCTTAACTGGTTCTTCACCGAGGTCTGATGCTGACTCAAGCTTAAGAATCATTGGTCTCCTGCTTGTTTTAATACAATTTCCCTTGACAAGGATAAGGGAGAGATAGGGGAGAAGGAGTTGGGGAAAGAAATGAGAATAATAGGCTAGAAATCCTAAAACACCACCACACAGAGATTCTGGAAGCTGTAAAAAGAGAAAGAGAAAAGAAAATCACGTGGGAACAGGGAGAGAGCCTTCTGAACACAACAGTGGGCACTACTTCCTGCCACAGCATTCCTGATCAGGAAAAGGGAAAATTTCCTATGGCGCTAGTTGTCTCATGGAATGGGTATCTACAACTGGAGAGAGAGAGAGAAAGAGAGAGAGAGAGAGAGAGAGAGAGAGAGAGAGAGAGAGAGAGAGAGAGAGAGAGAGAGAGAGAAAAGAAGAAGAAGAAGAAGAAGAAGAAGAAGAAGAAGAAGAAGAAGAAGAAGAAGAAGAAGAAGAAGAAAGAAGAGGAGGAGGAAGAGAGAGAAGCTGCAGTAATATTTGCCCCACATGGCCAAGCCCTCCCCTTGTTTGACAAGGCTGGGATTCTTGACTTCAAATTCTTGACTCCAACCTACCTTGATCTGGACCAATCAAATTATATCTTCCAGAGAAATCACTGGCCTTTCTGCTCCCTTGAACTATAGACAAATTGATGCATGGCAGGCATATTAATGTTGTCTATTAGCAAATTGGAGAAAAAAAATCCCAGTGGAGTAAGAATAAGCACCAAATGCTCATTGGAAAGCAGAGATGTCAGAGACGGTTCCTGTGCCTTCTCTGTTTCTGGCTCCACCTTCTACCCTCAGCTCTGTGAGCAATTCCTATACATTTCCAGCAGATTCCCCATTTTACTCGTTAGAATGGTTCCAATTCTGTAATGTAAAAGGATTCCTGCGTGTGGGACCCAAATAGATGAATATTTTATACTTATATTAATATTTTGTGAAAAGTTTTATAGAAAGCTGGGTAAATGAAGAAATGGGAGGCCTTCTTGTTTTGTAGAACAAAAAGAAAATGCCCCTCTACCTAGGTCTAAGCAACTATGTTTATGGTCAGTTTCACATCAGTTCGAAAAATGTTGTTATAAAAAGGAAGAAAAAATCAATTCTAATGACTTTTTTCCATCTCTTATTCACGTGAGTCTAAAATGGCCTGAGCTAATAATAAAGCTTCCAAATTTCCATTTCTTCAGCAGAACTTGAATGCACCTGGTACTCTCTTTCAAGTTAATAGGACCCCTAAATGTAAGCTGGCTATGCAAAGCGGTGCAAAAAGTTGGCACGTGATCACAAGGGCTCTCCATGCGCGGGCCTTTGGAAGGTACGGCAGGGCCAGAGCAGGGTGTTAATGCTTAATGTTCAATTTCCTTCTTTAGTAGATTCAAACTGTACCCACATGGTCTCATAAAATGCTTAATTCAAATTTCTCCAAAATTGAAAAGGCAGGGTCCATAATTGCTTTACTTATGGAAAAACCTGTATTAAACCCAAATCAAATTATATTTTAGAAGTGAGGATAATGGATTAGGAACGTCAAGATTAGTATTTTTTAGCTGAACATATATATTTGGGAAAACATATCCAATGTTTTATTTTCCTAAAAATCTGGTGCAAGAGACCTTTGATTATTTTCTGCTTCTAGAAGCCCAAGCATTTGTCATGCATGCAGCCAGCTACCTAAGATGTGTGTGTTGGCTCCATCAACAATAGCCTTCCTTTGCATTGAACCAGCAAATATTCTTGCGGATAGAATTTCTAGTTTCACAACTCCAAAAGCAGGTGGATATTGGACATACCCCAATTTTGAAACATTCCATAGTCTTGAAAATGCAAACCCACAACTACCGTCATAGTTATTCTTTACTTAATGTATTTCATGGTGTATTTATTAAGCACCTATTATATACTAAGCATTGAGCTGGTCAATTCATGCTCAGTTAGGGAGACAAAATAAAAAAATAAAAAAGAATACTAGGAATTTAAAAATGAGCCAAGGCAGCACAAAGGAAACAATGTAAAAACTTCGTCCTGGGAATAAAATGTGGAACAATGTGTATTTTTATTATAGAGTCCTCATTCATCTTTGAGTATTTAGGAGCATGAACATGCCTCAGAAATTATGTGATACCCCCCTAAACTTATGTGTTCTGGTCCACTTAGCAATATTTGCTCAGCATTTTAGGGGTGATCAATATTCTTATGGAAAAAAGTGTCAAAGGTCAAAAAACATTCCATTTGGTAATTAGAATAGTTTTAAATGGATAGCAGTGGTAAACCTTTTGAGCGGAAGAAATGAACAGAACAAAGAAAGAAGGGAAGAACTAATGAAAGAAACAGTTCAAATTATGCTACGCCCATGTATGAAATACCACTACCAATCTCACATATGGGGAGGGGCAGGTAGCAGGGCAACACCTGAAAGTAATACACCAGGACTTGTGTGCTTGTTTGTGTAACTGTGATGCATAATTGCAGTGCACTAATAAAAGTATATAAAGAGAGAAGCTTAAATGAAAAAAGAAAGATAGAATGAGAGATTTTCAAGGAATGGTCCAGGCTTGTAAATTACACAATTGAGTGAGCCAGAGGTTCTCTTACCTGATGTAAGTGGAACTTTGTCAAGTGAGAGAGTGTTGCTTTCAAGGTCTATGCAATTTGTGCAAGGAAGAAAAGGAGAGGGCAGGAAGTCTGTATAGGATAAGTGTGACACTATTTTTGAAAGCGTTCATTTCACTCAAAGATAAGAATTTAAATGTTTTCCTACTTAGTATGGATCTAATAAATTTTCAGACTTAAAGACATTTTACATTTGACACAGGTTCTTTGGAGCTATTATTCATTCTCTCTCTCTCTCTCTCTCTCTCTCTCTCTCTCTCTCTCTCTCTCTCTCTCCCATACACACACACACACACACACACACACACACACACACACGAACTACCTCTATTGCTAATTTACTGTACAAGTTTCTATTAATGGAAACTTTTGACAGATTGTTTAGGTTTTTGTTGCTGTTGCTTTGTTTTGCTTTTTGGCAGAATAATGGCATGATCAGTGAAATACCTTGGAAAGATAGATCAAGCCACTTACTCCTTGCTGCTGAGATTACACAAATGGGATTGAGATCAGAAACAGAGAGTGTATAGGACCTTAATCTAGAAATGCAATAAAATAGATTGATACATACATATATGAGAGGCAGCCATCAGTAAACCAAGGAGAAGTCCACAGGGCTTGGATACCGTAGGAACTTCCATTTCATTGAACTCCCTACAGACCCTGGAGGGAGAGGTAGAAGAAAGCTAAAAGTATTTCAGAGATTTGGGGCTTTGGTACCTAAACCTTGCTGAGCTCATTTGTTGCAAAACTGTCCCATTTATGCTCAATCCCTTTGAGCTGCTTGATTTGCGTGCAAAAATCTGCCTTGGAAGAAGTGAATGCTTTGGTCATTAACAGAAATATTGAAAGGCTGTTTTGGAGATCTGAATTTTCTTTTATACATCTGATGAGGAAGTGCTCCTGACTCTACTGGGATTTCATGCCTTCCTCATTGAGACAGCTTGGTTCAATGTCAAGAGATGAGCCGCTTAGTTCTATTTCTTACTATGACACAAGTAACTTATGGAATGCTATAAGGAGAGATGGTTTGGGCTCTTCCAGATTCTGAGGTTCTGGATCTTTCAGATGCTCAGTACTTTGGAAGCCAAACACCATCTCAGGATGGTTTGATTTTTTAAGCTACGTAGAGTCCTTGTTAATTTTTGAGAATTTAGGAGCATAACCATGCTTCTGAATGTATATGAAGCCCCAGGAACTCATGTATTCTGGTCCACTTACCTGTATTTGCTCAACACTTTCCATGTACTCAATATTCTTATGAAAACATATGTCAGAGGTCAGAAAATATCTTGTTTGATAATTAAAATACTTTCGGGGAGTGCTGGGATTGAATCCAGGAGCATTCTGCCTCTAAGTTACATCCCAGCCCTTTTTATTTTTCATTTGAAAAGAGGGTCTCACTAGGTTGTTTAGATACTTGCTAAATTTCTGAGGTTAGCTTCAAACCTATGATTCTTCTGTCTCAATCTCCCAAGTACTGAGATTACAGGCATGCCCTACCATGCCCAGCTGATAGATTTTATTTTTAAATGGAAAGTAATGATAAACCCTTTGAGAAGAGAAATGAATGAAATAAAGATAGAAGGGGCGGGAGGGTGCTTGCATGGAATGGTCAATTAATAGTTTTCAGAGAGCTTTCAGAGATGAGGTCTATTAGGTGCTACCCAAGTTATCTTCCCTTGGGGGAGGGGGGGCTTTGTTTAATTTACAACCTAAATAGATAGTTCTCAGTAATAAATAGAGGAATGAGATTAAAAGAGAGAAGAAAATGGGAAGATATGCAGATAACTTGGAGAGAAGATAGGCTTGAATCCCCATACAATAATTTAACAAGGAAATTTCCTTGGAATTAGAGGTCACTGAACCTTCCAGAGGGGCAACATTTTCTTCCTACCAACAAATAAGACGTTGGTTTCTTCAAGTGTTTTCCATGGAGCAGCAGGAAGCCACATAAACCAAGCCATGGCTAGCTGCTTGAACATGTGATGGCTATTTGGGTTTTTTGGTGATGAATGGTTGATATAATTAGGATCCATTTCTAGTTTATTGGCATGCCAGGCCAGGGGCAGAGGGTGCTTTTCCGAGTGGGGAGAGGAAAAGCCAAAGGCAACTATTAGAAGAGACTATTATACAATTTTGAGCTAACATATGGAATCAATAGCCAACATGAGCAGCTGTGCTCGGCTGTGGAAAAGGCTGAAATAGTATACTCACACTGTAACCAATAAAACGAATTATTGACTCAAGGAGAAAGCGTGTGTGTGTGTGTGGAGAGAGGGGAACTCCAAAGCAGGATTAAGAGGTTCATTTAATCTCAGGGAATAGAGGACCAGGAAGTAAAATGTGTCAAGGTTTCCTTCTTGATTGACAACAGAAATGTAAAAGAGCCAACACTGGAGAAAAGGCTTGGAACCAGGTTGTGATTGTAGTTGATTTCCAAGTCCAAGCTCACTAGCAATGCAGAATACCTCCCCTGCAGGAATCAGAAATGAGCAATATGAAGTTCTGTGAGCACCCTGTACAACCTGGATATAGCCTCCTACCAGAGGGCATGCTGGAACCTCAAAACACCCTCAAGTTAGACATGATGGGGGAAAGAACCCAAAATATTTTTAAAAGCCTAAATTGTCTAAAAACTGGGTGATCTGAGCTGGACATTGTAGTACATGCCTGTAATCCTAATACTTGGGGAGCTGAGACAGGAGGATCACAGGTTTGAAGACAGTCTCAAGAACGAAGCAAGATCTTGTTTCAAAATTAAAAATAAAAAAAGTAGGGCCAAGGATGT